>PVIC010035344.1:0-19100 GCA_004025085.1 Thryonomys swinderianus | reverse complement strand
AAAAAAAAAAAAAAAAAAAAAAAAAAAAAAAGAAATACAAACTTGGGGCCAGAGATTTAGCTCAGTGGTTCTGGTGCCTGCCTAGCAAGTATCCACATACAACAATACCGGGCTTGGTGACTCACGCCCACCAGCAATCAATACCACATACCACAGTGCCGGGCGTGGTGGCTCATGCCTGTCATCCCAGCACTCGGGAGGCAGAGACAGGAGGATTGCTGAGTTCAAGGCTTGCCTGGACTATATAGTGAGCTCAGGGCCATCCTGAACTACAAAGTGAGAGCTGGGCGCCGTGGCTCATGCCTATAACCCCAGGACCCAGGAGGCAGAGGCAGGATTTCCATGAGTCCAAGGTTAGCCTGGGCTACACAGTGAGTTCAGAGTCAGCCTGAACTACAGAGTGAGAGCCTGTCTCAAAAACTAAAAACAAGAAATGCAAACTATAAGAATGTTACTTCAAATGGAAGGAATTTAATGTAGGGAATTGGTTATGAAGGTGTTGAGAAATCCAGGAAATAAAATCCATGAAAAGAAATAGCCTAAGGATTAAGAATGGCCAGAATACATCACCACAAATAGGTGAAAGGTGAGAGGATGGTGTAAGCTTTGCCCAGGGCTATGGTCTGCTGATGAAAGCAAGTCCTCGCAGCCCTCTCCTGAGGGAGAGAGAAACATGTAGGAAGCTCAGCCACTTCATTATATATGCAAGAGAATGCTTCAAGTGCCATCGAAGGCATAGTCCTTTCCTTTCAACTGGTTACCTGCCTCCAGAATCTCCATCAATCAAACTCATCCAGCATCTTGGGAAATGGAGTTTTTAGGGCTTAGCATCCTTGAATTAGAGAGCCAAGCAAGGGAAGGGATCTGAAGGAGACAGGTCTGAATGGAACAAATCCCTTGTAATCAGGTGTGGGACTGCACAATCCATTCCTTTACATTCCTTCTCATCCCTCCATGATAGTCAACAGATTCAAACATGAGGCGCTTCTATTCTACAAATGAAGGTGCTTTTGCCTTCTCCACCCCATCAAAACAGAGAGAGCAAACCCTCCTTCAGTCCTCATATTCTTCGCAGGCCCAACATCCCCAAGTGAATTTCAGTCCCTCTCATCTAATCTGGATGTTATTTCTCATGGTCAAAGGAGCTTGTGAAATGAAGCACCAGCAGCAGTCAGTCTTCATCTAAAATACCAGGGGAAACAGATGTCAGTGGTTGATATGTGAATGAAAATGTGCATTGATCTTTCAGTTCTTATTTGTGCAACTGGTCACAAGGTCATGATGGGCATTTGTCACTTCGTTATTCTGCCAATCATGCTGTTGCTGCCCTGGCTTTTAGCCAGTACCTTGGCTTGTCATGGATGTTTAACAGGTGAAAATGCCTTTATATCTAAATGATCAGAGTCTTTGGTGTTTCTTGGCTTTATTGTTTTGTTTTAGTTATTAACTGACTTGTAATATTGAATGTTCAATCACTACCCTTTATTTAATATGTCCTTAATTTTAAGTGTTACCCAAGTGATATCCTAGGTTCCCTACATGGTAGTCTTTTCTGCACTATATGTGTAGCAGTAAAATAATTTTTTATTGATAATTTATATCCACCACCCTGGAGAATATAGTTATCTGTTGTCAGACTATCTATTCAGAGACATGGGGAATGGCAAAGAGTCAAATGGAAGTTTCCACTCCAATGTGGAGGAATGGAGGCATTATTGTGTCCTCCAAAGAGCTAATTCTTGAAGAATTAGACATAGAGCCAGTAGAGGCCAGGGTTTGAGGATGGGAGGCATAAATCCCCCTCCCACTCTGTGGTGGGAATTGAACCCAGGGAAACACTGCACAACTGAGCCACGCCATCAGTTTAGGAAGCATGGATTTCTCTTTGAAGGGAATAGAACCCAAGGCCACATACTTACAAGGCAACTGCTCTACTAATAGGCTCCATCCCCAAGAATTCTTGAATCAGGGCTGGGGATTTAGCTCAGTGGTTCCAGCATCTACATGGCAAGCTCAAGGTCCCAAGTTTGATCCCCTGTAACTACATACCACAATGTTGGCCATGGTGGCTCACACCTATAATCCCAGCACTTGAGAGGCAGAGGCAGGAGGATTGCTGTGAGTTTAAGACTAGCTTGGGTGACATGGTGAGTTCAGAGCCAGCCTGAACTACAAAGCAAGACCTTGTTCCCCCACCAAAAAAAAAATTCTTGAAGCAAGAATAACTTGATCGTATTGGTGGAAACTTTAAGATGCATAGTCTATTGGAGAGGTTAGGTCATTGGTAATGTGCTCTTAAAAGAGACTATGGGAACCAAATCTCTTCTTTCCTCTTTTTTGCATCCTGGTTGCCATGAAGTGACAGCTTGCTTTGCCATGTGTTCCCTATGGCTCACCATAAGCCCCAAAGCAATAGATTCAACCAAACATAGGTTGAAACTTTCAGAGCTGAACCCAAAGAAATCTTCCCAATTTATACGTGTATTACCTCAGGTATTTTGTTACAGTAACAGGAAGATGACTAACACCATCGGGCCACCTGCTTCTGAGTAATGTGGGATGTGAAGGATTAATGAATTCCATGAGTGGAAGCCTACTGCTGCATTCCTATTGATATGAAATAAGCACTTTTTAAAAAGACGCTGTATGAGCTTTAGTAATAGTAGGCATGGTTTTCTCCAGTACTATAGATAGCACACTGTCAAAACATCAAGACAGGGAGGATAAACTAATATTCCCAAATAGGTGTCCATTTCCATTAGGACAAACTGATGAGTCTAATGTAACAAAGTTGCCAGGAGCTAGCAGATTGATCCCTTTTAAAACGGTGCTAAGTCTTTTCTGTTAGCTGATCCAGTCTAGGTCTATAATTGTACTGCCCACCTCTATTTTTTGTTTTTTTTGTGGCACTAGGGATTGAACTCATGATTGCACATGCAAGGCAGGCAGTGGTGCCACTGAACTAAATCCCTGGCCCCTGCCTAGTTTTCAACAGCCTCCTCTGCAACAGATGGCCACTGCACCTTCCACATTCTATGACTATTTTAGATGTCTATCCTCCAACCTGTGCCCCAGACTTTCAGGTATTAGTCTCACAAGTTTGTTCTTTTCAAGGTGGCTGAACTCAGCCACTCATCAAAATGCAGTATTGATCCATTTTCTGGATGGCTTTTTTTACAGTGGACCACTGGGTGAGTTCAGTCTTCTGGCTGGAATTCATCACAGTACTTTTCAGAGTGCTGTCTAGGTGCAGCTGGAATGTAGAAGCATCTATTTCTGGTGAAAGCCAGCATGCCACACCTGTGGACTAGACCCAAGGTCCTTATCAGCTGGGCAGTTGGAGGTCCTCACCAGGGCACAGGATGAACTGAAGGTGGGCCACACCAAAGCAGTCCTTCCAGCTGTACTCGAGCCCAGCCTCAGGGGACCCTCTTCTGTTTGGTAAGAGACTCTTTCGGCATTCACTAAGCCTCATGGCTCAGATCAGAGAACCTGGGCATCGCGGTGGGAAACTCAAGCCACACAGTCACTCGGAGTCCCACAGAGAAATGGATACTGTGGCGTTCTGCTCAGATCCTCCAGTCCAGGACTGCCGCTGTCATTACTTGAGCTGGCAGGAGCAGCATCACAGCTGAGCTGCCCCTGGAAATTTCCCAAAGTCCTTGGAACCATCTTTGCTCATGGCTTCTCTTGGGGGAAGCCTGCACCTGATACCTATGATGTAGCAATACCAAAGCCTTTTTCCTTTGGCAGGCAGGACAATCCTATGAGGACATCCCATGTCCAGAGCTCCCTGTGCTAGCAGCTGAGGTCTTTCTTGCAACTACATCATGGTTCCATTTCTTCCTCTGGCCCATGCTTTCTCTCTTACTCTCTCACAGGCTGCTGTTCTCAAGAGGAGTCTCGATATACCTCATGGGTCCCCAGCCCCGTCCCAGAGTTGGATTCTTGAGGAATCATCCAAATAATCAAGTATCCAGACACTGCCAAGTCCTTGAGGCAAGCCAGGATCTCTTTTACAAAGAATGGCTATACGCTTAAGCCTGGAAAGCTCTGCTTCAACCCCTGGTGGTACCATGATGTGTTTCTCTCACTGGGACTTCTCTGTCCTATTCAGCCTTTATCTCTACCACAAACTTCTAAGTGCCATTGGCTCTACTGGGTCACATGGCTGAGTCCCAGGCAGAGTGACCTGCGCACAATATAGAAGTGGCTCTTGCCTTGGAGTCCGCTTAAGACTCAGTCTTCGAGCTTATTTGAAAGATAGGATGGAACTTCATACCCAATATAGCCTCTGAAATCCAAAGGAGTTCAAGAATTTTCCCAAGAGTTCAGTAGAACATTAATTTTACAATTACCAAAGTCTACTCTAAATACTCTGGGAGATGCAGGGGGAAAAATGAGAAACGGTTCATCCTTTGGAGAATTTGGTCTAGTCATTTATGCCACAGGATGAGCCATGGCCAAGGCACTGTATGGTGTGTACCATACTAGGCTTACGAAGGAGGCACTGGGAGAGAACAAGGAGGCAGACATCACTCCTGCCTGGACAGCCTGGAGGGGTCTGAGCAGTATCTCATCACATTAACTATACGTTGGTCAGTTCAGTAGCCAACACAATTTTTTTAAAAAAATTTTTTCTGTTTCGTTTTTTGAGACAGGGTTTCACTTTGTAGTTCAGGATGGCTCTGAGCTCACTATGTAGCCCAGGCAAGCCTCAAACTCAGCAGTCCTCCTGCCTCTGCCTCCCGAGTGCTGGGATCACAGGCATGAGTCACCACACGCCTGTATGTGATCACTGGGGATCAAACCAGGGACCTTGCACTTGCTAGGCAGGTGCCGGAACCACTGAGCTAAATCTCTGGCCCCAACAAAATATTTTTATAGGAAAGGAGTTAAGATATTTCTTGACTCTGAGATTTCTACATATGCAATTTATGTATCAGGTACTTTTTTCTGGGTTTGATTCTAAACAAATGGAACAGAATGACTTTCTGCTCATTTTGTAAAAGGAGAATAGATGATAATAATTCAGATAACTGTTGGTTGCTCCTCAAAAGAGCAACAATACAGACTTTACCATTGTCATCTTATGCTCACAGTCTGTTTCTAAAGAGTGATAAACAACTAAATACTTAATATAAATTATGTCCTCAATTTTGTATATTAAGTAGATTACTGAAATATAATATTGGCATCAAACTTTGAGAGCTAAGTACAACCTTTTTTGTCAAATTCAATGCAATATACTAAGAATTCTCCAGTATTCATTTCTATTCACTATAATTTTTAGGAACTAAAATGTTGGCAGGCGTGGAGGCTCACACCTGTAGTCCCAGCACTCAGGAGGCAGAGGCAGGAGGATTGCTGAGTTTGAGGACAGCCTGGGCTACATAGTGAGTTCAGGGCCAGCCTGAACTACAAAGTGAGGCAATGTCTCAAAAAATATGTAAAAAGATATCTTCTTGGAAATAAAGTAAAAAATTGTTTAGTAACTTTGGAGAACAACCTGAACATCTTGTTTATACTTCAGTAAAATACTACCAAGACTGAATAATTTATATGTTCCTTTTGGCAGTAAAGATTATTTTGGACTTTACAAAAAAGGAATTGCTTCACTTCTTCCTTTTTAAACTCACACATATACATGTACACACACACACACACACACACAAGCACATACACATGTGCATGCCCCCCCCACTCAGCTAATGTTTTGCTTACGCTGTCATAGCTACTGTGTTAAGGCTCAATGTAAATGCAGGGTGGTGTTGGTGGTAAATGTTGGTGGAAATAAATACTACACCTCCAATCATACTAATTTCAAGTCCTTTTGGCTTCCTGTCAGGCTTGATTATTTGATGACTGCTATTTCTAACCTTGTAAGTTGGCAGGAGATGTGTCAAACTGTCCATTTCCCTGCTAACTTGTGCTTGCTTTATGAGTGTCACCTTTGATCCAAGGTTCCTTTGAAGGTCCAATTTTATGACATTTGTATATCTTGGAAGAGTTAACTTCAGCTAAAAGGAGATAATTTCAGCTGTAAATCTATGTAACCTAGTGCCTGTAATCTTTAGCACACTGTCAAGACCCAGAAACCTCAAGTGCACCGCTGTCGGTGCTCCAAATTCTGCAGCCACCGCTGGTCCCTCTGCCTGCTGGGATTCCTGTGGATGACATGTGGTCATCACATGCTGGGGTTAGAGTGCTAGAGTCAATATGATGATTACAAAATTACGCATTCAAACTGCAAGGTAGACCAATGGGCTCTAATTTAACAATGCATTAAAGTTTACTCATGTGGCCTGGGGTTCTGCCTTGGAAGTAACCTTGTAGCCCATCACATCATAATCTGGAAACGCTGCTGAAATATTCTTCCCTTTTAAATTTCCACATCTGAGTGTGGCTGGATTATCTTTTATTAAACAACATATCACAACAAACTGAATGCAGAAGTGTATATAAAGATCTGGCTATCTTTTGTTAAGTGAGGCATTAAGAAGATTTGTAAAAATGTATTTTGTGTTTGATAAAACAGTCATTTCTAATAAAACATATCTTCTATGTCAACATAATGAGTTTGCTTTCTTTTTTCCTTTTCTTTCTTTCTTTCTTTCTTTCTTTCTTTCTTTCTTTCTTTCTTTCTTTCTTTCTTTCTTTCTTTCTTTCTTTCTTTCTTTCTTTCTTTCTTTCTTTCTTTCTTTTTTGAGGCAGGGTCTCACTTTGTAGTTCAGGTTGGCTCTGAGCTCACTGTGTAGCCCAGGCAAGCCTCGAACTCAGCAGTCCTCCTGTCTCTGCCTCCTGAGTGCTGGGATTACAGGCGTGAGCCACCACGCCTGGCACTGTGGTATGTGGCATGTGGTATTGATGGCTGGTGGGTGTGAGTCTCCATGCCCAGCATTGTATGTGGTCACCGGGATTGAACTCAGGACCTTGCGTTTGCGAGGCAGGCACCAGAACCACTGAGCTAACCCTCCAGCCCTTCTTTTTCTTTTTTTGAAACGGTCTTGCTACATAGATCAGCCTGGCTTTGAACTCACTGTGTAGCCCAGGCTGGCCTCCAACTCACAGGGATCCTCCTGGGATTACAGGTATGCCTTCCACACCTGGAAATGGGTTCTTACTGTTATTTTAGAGCATGTTATTTTTTTTTTTTTTTTTTGCTTTTTGAGACAGGGTCTCGCTTTGTAGTTCAGGCTGAGCTCACTATGGTGCCCAGGGAAGCCGCCGCGAACTCAGCAATCCTCCTGTCTCTGCCTCCCGAGTACTGGGATTACAGGCATGAGCCACCACGTCCGGCATTGTGGTATGCGGTGTTGATTGTTGGTGGGTGTGTCTCCATGCCCAGCATTATATGTGGTTACCGGGGATCGAACTCAGGACCTTGCGCTTGCGAGGCAGGTGCCGGAACCACTGAGCTAACCCTCTGGCCCTAGAGCATGTTATTTTAACAAGTATTTTTTAAAATTCTCAGATTTAGTAATGTATCTACAGAGAAAACTTTCATAAATAAATGCTATTAGGAACATTAAAGTTCATTCTTGGCTTTGTACTTTCTATGGGTTTAGACGGATGCTAAGTGACACACATTCACGATTACAGTGCCATATAGAACACTTTCCCTCCCCCACCCTCTGGCCTGTAAGTATTCACCCCTCCCTAGTAAAACTCCCAGCACTCACTAAATTTTTTTTTTTAGTCTCTATAGTTTTGCTTTCTCCAGAAAATTTATATAGGTATAATCATGCAGTATGAAGTTTTTTCAGACTGGCTTCTTTCATCTATTAATATACATTTTTTTTTTTTGAGACAGGGTCTCACTTTGTAGTTCAGGCTAGCTCTGAACTCACTATGTAGCCTAGGCTACCCTCAAACTCATGGCAATCCTCCTGCCTCTGCCTACTAAATGCTGAGATTATAGGTGTGAGCCACAATGCCTGGCCTCTTTCATCTATTAATATACATTTAAAATTCTTCCACTTCCTTTTAGGTTTGATAGGTACTTTCTTTTACCTATAGGTAATTTCTTTTTCTTTTTCTGGTACTGGGAATTGAACTTAAGGCCTCATGCTTGCCAGGCAGGCGCTGCCCCACTGAGCTACATCCCCAGCTGGTAATTTCTTTTTAGCACTCGATAATATGCCATTGTCTGGATATACCACAGTTTATGTATCCATTCATATCCATTACTGAAGGATATTTTGGCTGTTTCCATGTTTTGGCAATGATGAGAAAATTGCAGTTGTGTAGATGTGTTTCTGGTTCTTGGATAAGTATCAGAAGTGTGATTGGTGAGCTGTGTGTTTAATTTTATCAACTGCCACGCTGTTTTCCAAAGTGACTGTGCCATTTTGCATCACTAGAGCTTCTGATGTATTACAGGGATTTTCACTGCCCTAAAAATCCTCTGTGCTCTGTGACAAAATGCTTGAGGTAAACAACCTATAAGGATAAAAGGTTTATTTTGGCTCATGGCTTCAGAGATTCAGTCTACAGTGAACTGGTCCCACCGCTTTGGACCTATGGTGAAGCAGAACATCAGGACACCAGGTTTTCAATTCATGAGCTGTTGGGAGACACATGCAGTCCAAACCATGGGAGGTACTTCGACTAGTTTAATAACACTGTTATAAACATAGGAGTACAGGTTACAGAGAAGTCATTGAGCAAGACATAGGGATGGCAGGTAAGGCAAAGATAGGCTCTTCCCGGCTGACGTTTCATTGTTATTCATAGGGTAGGTTCCTGCTATGTAGCCCAGGCTGGCCTTGAATTCTCCTGTCTCAGTTTCCCAAATGCTGGGGTTATAGGTGTGTGCTACCATACCTGAAAGGAGTTGACATTTTTGATCTCTATCTCTCAAGGCTGATTATTTTCCAGTTAGGTCTCATTCTCAGGGAAACATGGTATCTCTTAAGACATACAGATTTCATTTCCTTTGTGTAGAGAGACAGTAGTGGGATTGCTGGATAGTATCACAGTTCTGTTTTTAATCTTTGGTGATGCCTCCATGTAGTTTTCCACAATGGATGCTGATCAATCCAGTCAACCAGCTCAGTACCCCGCAGAGGAAAGGATGTTGTGCTCCCATAAAGCAGACCTGGGCATTCTCATCTTGTCTGTTCAGTGTCCAGCTGACCAGCTCAGGCTTTCAGCATTTTTGAGACTCAAGTTCCGTAACCCTGACAGAGAGATAACACTTTTGGTCTATTCTAGAAGTGTTATGAGGGTTAAATGAGTTAAAGGCTGTGAAAGGTATCAGTGGAGTCAAAAGATAATGGAACCAATGAAATTATTACTAAACAGATACAGAAAACTAAAGCAGGCATGACTAAGTCTTGGATACTCAAAGTTACCTGCTTTCTGATTTGGTGGCAACAACCAAAACTGCCCAGCATATCACTGAATAGACTCATGACAGCTTACTCTCTGATCAAGCTTTCACTGACATGTCTGAATGCATCTCAGAGGTACAAGTTAAATGTGAATCCCATTCACTCCTCTGCATACCCTTCACTGGATGAAGGACACTTTCAGAGGAATGCACAAATTGTTGCTAAAGACATAGACAGAGTTCCACAAAGTCAGCACACCATGTAACCAGCACATGCATATATATATTATTGTTGATAAAATAATGTATTTTCCCATTAGGCGACAGGCAGGGATCATTGTGACTTTCATAACTTTGTTTTTTATGATTCTTGGGGTTTGCTTTGTTTCGTTTTTGAGACAGGGTCTTACTTTGTAGTTCAGGCTGGCACTGAGATCACTATGTAGCCCAGGCAAGCCTCGAACTCACAGCAATCCTCCTGCCTCTGCCTCCTGAGTGCTGGGATTACAGGTGTGAGCCACCACGTCCAGCATATGGTGTGTGGTTACCGGGGATTGAACTCAGGACCTTGCACTTGCAAGGCAGATGCCAGAACCACTGAGCTAAATCCCCGCCCTCTTGTTTTGTTTTTTTGAGGCAGAGTCTCACTAGGTAGTTTGGGCTGGCCTCTAACTTACTCCCCTAGCCTCCTGAGTGCTGTGATGACAGGTGTGTGTCATGGTGTGTTTACTGAACTCTTGGATTTTCTCCTTTGTCTCCAGTGGATCTTCCTTCTCTTATTGATTTGGATTGGGGATCACGGAAGAATTCTGGGGAACTTCTGAGGGGACAGAGGCCTGGGCACATCCCCATGTGATCCAAAGGTAAGATGGTATAGTTTGGACATCTCTGAAGATGCCCCCTATGTTTCATCTCCCAACACATCATTGGGAAGAATGGGTCCCCCAACATGCTTTTATCATTTATTTTACTTTAGTTATATTAGAGACAATCCATTGAAACTTGCAGCCTCCTGTATTTTGAATTTTTCTAAATATTCCACATGTTACATGAAAGATGCATAATTTTGAAGATGGCCTGTTGCATATTTATAATAAAGATATGCATTATATCAAATGCATTACTCAGACTGTCCAAAACTGTATCTCTATTGATTTTTTGGCCTGCTTGCCCTACTAATTAGACATAAATATATTAAAACCTCTCATTGTAGTTGTGGATTTGTCTGTTTATCTTTGCAATTCTGTCCACTATAGGTATTATAAGACCATGTAATTTGCTATTTAAGGAAAGAGAAGCCCCTGTGTCTGTCTAATAATGTGTCTATACCATGAAGCTCTTTCTTTATAACCCTGTTTCTTTCCCATTAGAAAAGAGATGTCCCTTGCCCATTGCTGTAGTGCACATCTATGACACAAGTACTGGAGGCAAAAGCAGAAGGATTGCAAATTCAAGACTAGCCCAGACAATTTAGTGACTTAGTGAGACCCTGTCTGAAAATAAAAAAGGGCTGAGATGTAGATCAGTGCAAAGGTCCTGATTCAATCCCCAGTATTAGAGAAGAATGAACAAAAGAAAGAGAGAGAGAGGAAAAGATCCTCGCTTACCCATTTCATTTCTTACTATGCTTCACTGTCTTGAACACAAAAAGACAGTACTCCAAAATATTCATGATGTGTATGCACTGAGACATCCAAAAGAGAAGGCTTGGGTTCTGCTTTGTAATGTCTCAACAAATAGGTGTTAAGGGTAAAATATGGTATAAGATCACTGTGGATCTCTTGGAAATATAACATTCAATTTCAAAAATTGAATGATATAACACAAAATTCCTTCCCTTTCTCTTCACTGATATAGGTAAACATGTTTCCTGGATATTTCATATATAGATATAAAAACAGGAAAAGAATTTATGCTTTATTCTTACAGTTAATAATGTTTACTGCAGATATATGAGCTAACTGAAAAACAAAAGCCCATTCCATTAAGAAATACATATGTAGGGCCAGGGATTTAGTTCAGTAGTACTGTACCTGCCTCTCAAAAGCAAGGTCCTGAATTTGATGTCCAGTACCAAGAAAAAAAAATATATTTTATATTGAAGAAATATAAAATTTATAATTAGGATGTTTTGGTTTAATGTATGCTGAAAATAACTGCAGTGATATCTCAATCTAGGAATCCTTTAACCTTTAGATCTTCATGGTCATGTGAAATTTAAAAATAAATAAGTCTGGGCTAGGGATTTAACTCAGTGGTTCCAGCATCTGCTTGGCAAGTGCAAGGTCCCAAATTTGATCCCCGGTACCGTATACCACAATGCTGGGCGTGATGGCTCATGCCTGTAATCCCAGCACTTGGGAGCAGAGGCAGGACTGCTGTGAGTTCAAGGCTAGCCTGGGAAACATAGTGAGTTTAGGACCAGTCTGAACTACAAAGTGAGACCCTGCCTCAAAAATAAATAATAAATAAACAAATAAATAAATAAAAATAAGATTTCCTATATTTTAGTAACAAGAATAATGGAATAATTAATTTAAAAAACTCTCTGAACATATATACTCACTTTTTTTTCAGTCTTGGGGATTGAATCCAGGGCCTTTGCCCTGATCTACATTCCCAGACCTTCTTTATTTTTAATTTTGAGATAGGGTCCTGCTAAGTCACCACTTTGCCCAGGCTGGCTTGAACTTGCAGGCCTCCTGCCTCTGCCTTCCTGAGTGCTGGCATTTTTATGCTTGGAGCATAGGTATATTTTTATGTCAAATTTTGAGCTGAAAGAGGAAAAAAGAGCGACTATCTAAATTCTTTAAAAGAAGATTTTATTTTGTTTTTGTGGTGCTGGGGGTTAAACCCGGGGCCTTGTACATGAGAGGTAAATGCTCTACTACTGAGCCAGACTGTTGGCCTCACTTCCAAGCTCTGCCTAGGAGAGGGATGCCAGTACATGAGTGTTTGATAGACAACAATGGGATCAAATGCTATAGTGTTTATTTTCCTTTTTTTTTTTGAGACAGGGTCTCGTTTTGTAGTTCAGGCTGGCCCTGAGCTCACTATGTAGCCCAGGCTATCCTGGAACTCAGCAATCCTCCTGCCTCTGCTGCCTGAGGGCTGGGATTACAGGCGTGAGCCACCACGCCCCGGCACTGTGGTATGTGGTATTGATGGCTGGTGGGCGTGAGTCACCACACCCAGCATTGTATGTGGTTACCTGGATCAAACTCAGGACCTTGCTCTTGCAAAGCAGGCACTAGAACCACTGAGCTAAATCTCTGGCCCCATAATATACACTTAAAAGAACAATAGCCGGATGTGGTGGCTCACGTTTGTAATCCCAGCACTCGGGAGGCAGAGACAGAAGGATTGCTGAGTTCGAGGCTTGCCTGGGCTACATAGTGAGCTCAGCGCCAGCCTGAACTACAAAGCGAGACCCTGTCTCAAAAAAAAAAGAACAATATAACAGTTTCTGAAATTCAGTTTCTATTGTACACATTAACTGACTTTAAATGGAAAAAAATCTAGGGATCAACTCTTCTTTTTTTTTTCTCTCATTTTGGCTTTTTGTTTTCTGAGACAGGGTCTTGCTATTGTAGCCAGGCTGGTCTATGTAATCCAGGCTGGCCTCAACCGTGGAGCTCTTCCTGTCTCAACCTCCTAAGTGGTGGGATTATAGGTGTGTGCTACCACAGCTGGCTAGAGATCAACTGCTAAATACAAGATTTGTGGAGGATGTTTGAGCAGGCCAACAAGAAGGCTCTTGACCTAGTGCGACCCTGCCTCAGCTCTTGCCTTTGGGCTTCAAAACTGGCTGAACAATGAGTTTCTGGAAAGGCCTGGAGAAACTGCCTCACCTCCCTGACACTCACCTTTCTTCTTGGGGCAGATACATGCAAAGGAGGGGCGAGGATTTAGCTCAAGTCATACCGTGTCTATCTTACATGCAAAGGAGTCTTCAGTCTTCGTGTCCTCCTGGGAAATGAGAGAACGGCATTGCCATGCGTCCCGAAGCTGACAGAACAGTAGGCCACCTGCCTCTCAGACCCAGCCCTCGTACCCACCTCGCTGTAGCTGGCAAGAGAGGGAGGAAGGACACACGGATGGAGACAGGGGAAACCCATATCTGGGGAGTGCCGCTGAGCTCAGATGAGGAGCCAGCCTCTGCTGTGGGCTGTTCGATTTCTGCACCAATCTGTCCTACTGCTGAAGGAGGCTCCCCCAGGCTTACAGCGCCTAGCAGGGGCATCACCAGGCTCGGTCCCCAGTTTGCCTGCCTCAGGAGTGTCACTTAGCTTCTCAGAGCTCCAGGCTCCTCGTCCATAAAGTGAGGAAGCCTAGAGACACTGGGCCTGTTCCCTGAGGCAGGTATAAACCCAGCTCGCTCCCTGCACAGCTTGCCCTCCGAGGTGTCCTGCCCACATCCGGAGGAAGGATGAAGGCTGCACAGAGGCCAAGAGGAATCTGAACAGACAGGCTTTGCTGGTCCCTCCACAGCCCATTTCCCTGCATCTCCAATCACCTCTCCACCTGGTGTCCATGTTTTCCCCAGGAAAACTCAACAGGAAAACAGTTTTCCCTCTGTCTTTCGATCTCCGTTTCTGAAGGGTCCATGTTGTACAAAATGGATTCCACACTTGCATTATGTTTAATGCTTTTCTCCTGCTCGCTTGTCTTGTCACAGGACATGTGACCATGGCGATGGTGAGGGAAGGGATGCCACCCTCCTCCACCCATGTCCCAGTGTGGCGAGCTATTTGTGAATTCACTCGGCCCCCAGGCTGGGCTCGGCAGGCGGCACGTTCTGGAGGCCCAGGGCCTGACAACCTGGCAGAGGGGTGGCTCTCCGGTGTGGACTTCTGCCAGCAAAGTAATCACGGACCCTCCAAAGCAGAACTGTCACTTAAAGGTGACAGAGTTTTGCTTTAAACTTAGAGGTTAAAATTGGATGCTGCCTGGGGCAGCTGAGAGGAAGGGTGTGTGGTTGTCTCTGGATCTGTCTGGAGAGATCTGAGGGTGCACCGCCCAGTGCACCTCCCTAGGCAAGAAGTCCTAACTGTTCCGCAAGGAAAAACCAAAAACTCATATCGTCTTTCTCCTGGGGACAGTGCCGCACGGGCCCTGCTCCCTGCCTCATGGCTTTTCTGGGCACTTTCTGGGCACATTACTGGGCACTTCCAGCCTAGCTACAGGCAGTGAGCTGTAGTAGAAAAGGGGAAGCAGAAAAGCTTTGTGTAGGTATCTTGGGTTCAGGTTAGTCTCACATAGAGGACGTGGGCCATATGTTTAGTATTAAATCAACATGGTCTTTTGCATATCTGCTACTCAAGCACTAATGCTGGTGTGTGTGTTCTTTAGAACATGAAAAGCGACACGAATCTAAAACTGTCCCTGAGGACAGAAACTTACAGCCAAGGCCTTAGGTGGCTCCCAGAATCTTCCAGGACCTCTGGTGTAGTTCGGACGCCCCCTGGTGGCCAGTCATTCCCTGGAATGCAAATAGAACAACTGATCAGTTTCTTCCCCATGCCTGAATATCAACCGGGGAGTCTAGGTCTGAGGTAGGGGTGGACACTGGTGTTATTAATAAAAAAAATTCACAGGTGATTCTAATGTGCTCCCAGGGCTGAGAAACACCACGACAGGGATTTTGGTAACCAATTAATGGTTTCCTTTGATTTCTTCACAGCACAAATATTTATTAATGCACACTAGAAGCTAAGCAGGAAGACAGGAGATGATCAGCAATGAAAATACCAGTCCCTGTCCTCGTGACCCAGCTCTTGCCTGAGTGGACAGCAGGTCCCTGGGCGACTAACACTGATTATTAGTTCCACTGGGGGAAGCATAAGGAAATGCTAAAGTAGGAAATGATGGCTCTCAGGGCAGTGGAAAGGGTGTGGGTTAGGGAGGCTGGGGGAGAGGAGAAGGAGCGCTGAGCGTCAGTGAAAGGCCACACTAGACAAAACAGGAACTGTGTCTTAGCCCACTGGCAGAGGCAGATGAGGCGCCGATGAGTGGGGAAATCCTTCTCTCCAGCCCGGGCCACTCACAATTAGGGAGTTCCCTGGGATGGTAGGGGCAGAGATAGATGAAGCATGTAGCAGAACAAGGAGTCTGGCTGGGCTTAAGTAATAGGCTGATGGCCCCTTGGGGAGGAGAGGTTTCTTTCTGAGACAGGAAGTCGGAATTGTACAGGAGGTTAGATGGGTAACTGAGTTACCATTGATCCTTCCATGTGGGACTATATAAAGCAGACCCATGTGGAGAAATTTCAGTTAGCTCAACACACCCATTGAGTGCCTGCTGGTACTAGATTTGGGCAGGAGTGAAGACCAGTGTGACAGGGGGATGAGGGACAGGCCTGCCCCCAGAAATGCAGCCTGGGGAAGACTGATGGGCGACATTCCAGTGTAGTTATGATGATGAAATACATGCCATAATACAGGTACAAAAATGTGTTGAGAAGTGTTAGAAGAGCCAGGCGTGTAGCCCCAGCTCTCAGGAGGCTGAAGCAGGAGGATGCCACAAGTTCAAGACCAACCTGTGCTACATAGTAAGTCCAAGACCAGCTTAGACTATACAGTGAGACCCTGTCTCAAAAATTAAAAAAATGTTAGAAGAGCCAGGTGTGGTGGCTCACACCTGTCATCCTAGCACTCAGGGGGCAGAGGCAGGAGGACTGCTGAGTTCAAGGCTTGCCTGGGCTACATAGTGAACTCAGAGCCAGCCTGAACTACAAAGCGAGACCCTGTCTCAAAAAAAAAAAAAAAAAAAAAAAGAAATGTTAGAAGAAGAAAAGGATGATGCACTCACTGTAAATGAGGAAATGTAACTGAGGGAGTCTGATACTTGAACAAAACTTTGAAGCACTAACTGGATTTTGATAGATCTGGCATGGGAGGAAGACTCTTGCCTGAAGGAGGGACTCACATGAGGCTTTACTTCATATGGATCTTCACTGAGCACACTGTTAAATGCTCTGCAAAAAACGGAAATGTGAAAACTTAGCATGCACAGGAGACAAGCATACTACAAGGGGGGAGGTTTGATACTAAATTCTGCCGTGTCGTTAGAGGCCAATACTGTGAGCAAGATCCAGAGATGGAGCTAACCAAGAAGCCGACCAAGGTGAAGGGAGAGATGAAATATGCACTTACCATACCTTTCTGCAGACTTCTGGATTATCGACTGTTACTGTTTTTAATGTGCACAAAGATCCCTGAAGATGTCCTAGTACAATTTCCAGCATAAAGGCAGAAAGGCAAAATCAAAGCCTCACCTCCCCCCCCCCCACTACTTCAGTTCCACATCTCTCTGCACATACAAACAGCTACTGTGGCCAGCTTGGCGTGAATTCCCCCCCTCTGCTCTGTATTTACATGTGAACACGCACATACACGACTATACAGGTTTTGATCGCTGTGGGCTCTACATAAAGGGTAACATTCGGAACATTTTCTTGAACTTTTTTTCACCCTGGTATATTTAGGACACTTTACATGCCGGCCTCCTTAGATACACTTCATTATTTTTAACTAGTTTTCCACGGTATGGTGCAGCTTAGGGACTTAACTATTCCCATCTGATCAACCATAAAACAGGCATCTCATTAAAGTTCTACTCGATTTGTACATCAGTGACAACAACAATGAAATCCAGTCAGGGCCGGGTAAATGGAGACCTGCCCGGAGCCATCTGCCACTCCCAGCTGCAGGATCTGAGATGGTTCGGGTTTTGAAGAGGAAGCTGAGGGCTCTTGAGGATGAATCCAGCAAAGACACCGGGAGAGAAAAACAATTTTGCTAAAACTTTCCCCAAAGGGCTGGTGGCCAATGATTAAGAGAAAAGGGAAATACCAAGAGTTTAGAATCCATGGCGGGGCCTGTTGGTTAAGGACTGGCCCCCTGGTGGCCAGTGGAGTAAATGGGGCTTTGACTCAAATCCACCTCCCAGCTCATTACCGAGACAGCACTCGAAAGAAAAAAGATGTTTGGGCTGGGGACAGAGATCTGGACAGAGTGCTCTGTATAACTAGGAAGTTATAAATGAAAATTAAAACAAGATATCCACTTACAAGATGATTGTAAGACAGTATATTGTTTATGAGATGAAAATTCAACAATCCCACTTTTAGGAATTATCCCGAAGAAGTACTCTTGCAGATATGTAGTGAAAGGGTAGAGAATAAGAGAACCCAATAAACTTCTATTTTATTTTATTTAAGCCATGGGATTAAAGAATCCCTGGGGTAAGATTCTTTGAGCCCATCTGGTAGCTACCCGCCAAGTCCCTGAGTGTTGAGCTGAAATCAATGTACTTAGAAACAGGCAGAATCTCCACAATGGTTTCCTTATCCATGGCATGAGAGGTATCACTCCTGCTTCTTTTCTTTTTTAAACAAAATCAAAGGATAATTCCACATCCCTGGGGGAGAGGAACAACTTTGAATGCCACCATCAAAATTTCAAATGATACAGGAATGATGGTTTCTATCACAGCTGCAATTTACCTGACAATAGCACCAATGTGCAGATTAGAATGAGGTGACAATCACTTTAATTGCATCTGCTTTTATAGTACCTGTCTCTCTCACCATTGTCATTTGGCAAGTTCCATTCCGATAGACAGTGGAACTACAAACAGTTTGCCTTCACAAAGAAGTGAAGCTGTTGAACAGTCTAACATCTTGCCTTAGATTTATCCCAGTTCCATGGCTCTGGGCTTCAGTTGTATATAGAAATCTGTAAAGTTTTTACATTTAATATTCTATGGTGATGGGGTTTATTTTGGGAGGTTATCACATACATTGTATAAGACTCTCTATCATCTCTGGTAACCTCAGGGCACCTGTTCTCTACGTGGGTGCCATCATGCCAAGAAAGCCTGGTGAGCAGCTAGGGGCAGGTTCTCTGGTGGTCTGGGTAGGACGCATGTCAGCCGAGGGTGGGAGGCATATTCCAAGAAAAAAGCAGGGTGTGACCATATCAGTAGAGTTCCTGGGGTCTGGTTAACTGAGTGTGGAAGAGAGATCTCTTGATCTTGCATTCCTCTACAATCTTTTTTTTTTTTTTTTTTGAGACAGGGTCTCACTTTGTAGTTCAGGCTGGCCCTGAGCTCACTATGTAGCTCAAAAAAGCCCGGAACTCAGCAATCCTCCTGCCTCTGCCTCGCGAATGCTGGGTTTACAGGCTTGAGCCACCAAACCTGGCATTTGCATGAGGCACCACGCCCAGTATTGTTGTATGTAGTTAACCGGGGATCGAACCAGGTGCCTTGTGCTTGCTGGGCAGGCACTGGAACCAGTGAGCTAAATCTCCGGCCCCTCCTCTACAATCTTGATCGAGTCTCAAAACTTTTCAGGGCACCTCTGGAGAATCAAAAACTTTGAACCATGCCAGCAAATCATGACTCTTCTCAAGGCCTCCTCTACTCCAGGGAAGCAGATGCCTGGGTCTTCAGCAGAAGCACCTGTGGCAGACGGCACTGTGTGGAGTTCAGGGCAAGCCCCAAGGCCAGAAGCAGACTGAGGGCTGTGGCACACGTGGCCTGACTTCCATTACTATAATTTTATTTTTATTTTTTTTTCTTTTTTTGGAGACAGGGTCTCGCTTTGTAGTTCAGGCTGGCCCTGAGCTCACTATGGTGCCCAGGCAAGCCGCCGCGAACTCAGCAATCCTCCTGTCTCTGCCTCCCAAGTGCTGGGATTACAGGCGTGAGCCACCACGCCCAGCATTATATGTGGTAACCGGGGATCGAACTCAGGTCCTTG
>PVIC010035343.1:0-19100 GCA_004025085.1 Thryonomys swinderianus | reverse complement strand
TTCCTTTTTTTTTTTTTTTTTTTTGCTTTTTTTGGAGACAGGGTCTCGCTTTGTAGTTCAGGCTGGCCCTGAGCTCATTATGGTGCCCAGGCAAGCCGCCGCGAACTCAGCAATCCTCCCGTCTCTGCCTCCCGAGTGCTGGGATTACAGGCGTGAGCCACCACGCCCAGCATTATATGTGGTTACCGGGGATCGAACTCAGGTCCTTGCGCTTGCAAGGCAGGCGCCGGAACCACTGAGCTAACCCTCCGGCCCAACCATCCTTTCTTTTCTTACAAAGTAAAAGCAGGTGCCTCAGGGAAAGTGATATGTTTATTTAAAAATACTTACCTTTCTCGTATCAGGAGAAAGCTTGTGTCCTTTAAATGGGCTAAAACCCTTCATGACCACAGAGCTGGTTGCCACTTTTATGAATGTGTCTTCTGGCTTGATATGAAGACTGTAATAATGTGTATGAAAGTGACTCTGTTTCAGTGGTAAGAATGACAGCCACGTGCTGAGGACAGTGTAGGACAAAAAGACAGAAGGACACCTGTATCTTCGAGGTCCTCCACGACAATGTGTGTTGTCTTATTTCTGGACTTCCTGTGACGTCTGTGCATTTAAGATTAGTCCTGTGTCTGATTATGTGAAGCCTGTCTCAGTCCTTTACTGAGGGAATCTGAGTTTGGCCCTTGCTGGGCCACATTCTGTGTGGCTGAGAAGTCAGGAGCTGTGACACAGACAGTGTGACTTCACTTCTTTTCATTTTTCCAGCAGTGGCAAGCTTTAACTTGCCTAAGAGCCATTAAAATCAAATCTTCTAGATTGAGCTTTTATGTATAAATAAAGCAGACTTTTGTTTGCTGCAGCCTAAGTGTCCTGTGTCCCTGGAAACTAGCTGTACCTTGTACCACTATTTTTGTCTCTCGAGGCTCCAGCACTAATTCTAGAAGTACAGGTTATTTTTCCTATTTACAGGTAGAGAAATACAGATATTCAAAATTCTAAGGTCATGTGGCTTCGAAATAAGTAGATGACCTCATCCCACTTGGTAGAATCACCTTAAATTCCTTACAGAAAATGATTATTCTAGCTGTCACTTCCAGGTGATCTTCACAGCCAAACAAGAATCCTTCTTCTTGGCTATGAAATGTTAAAAAAAAAAATACCAGCTAGCCGGGCATGGTGGCTCACGCTGGTCATCCCAGCACTTGGGAGGCAGAGACAGGAGGATTGCTGAGTTCCAGGCTTGCCTGGGCTACATAGTGAGCTCAGGGCCAGCCTGAACTACAAAGCGAGACCCTGTCTCAAAAAAAAAAAAAAAACACAACAACAACAACAACAAAACAATACCAGCTAGTGCTTTCCCTGAATTCCTAAACTGCGAAACTCAGAGTGAACAGCAGTGACACTAATACCTAACACTGCACCCCAAGCACTGTACTAAGCCCATTCATAGATAAGCTAATCTAATCATCAGTTTCTCTGTGTAGAGCAAACTAATATAATGTCCATTCTTTTCTTTTTAAATTACATAAAATTAATGGAATAAACAATTTATCATAACCTACAAGTTTTAAATTGTACAGTTGATACTGAAATCTAAAGTCTGATTTTCCCAATGTGTGCTTCTAATCACCTATTGTGACCAGGAGGAATGATAAATCAGAAGTCCTGATTTTTACCCACAAGGGAGCTGAGACACAAAATAATTAGGACATGTGGTTAAAGTGACGCAGCCAGTTTGTGGGGTTCTTATAAAAAAGAACCCAGGTTTTTAAGTGTCCAGGTGTTTACCGGGCCATGGAACCATTTTTAAAATCTCTGAGCTGTTGGGGAGGGAGCTTTCGTGTTGCCGTAAGCATTTCATTAAGCCTTTAATCATCTTTGCTTTACTCTGCTAACAGCTACATGCTCATTTTTCTCAACTGCATGTATAATGTATTTTAAAAAGACTGTTCATAGGTATACTACATGTCTAGGAATCACATTCCTTTACACCCTCCCAGAGACTTCTGAGTTGGGTTGTTACGCAGGAAAAGAAGTTAGTAGTTTATTTCATCTTAGTTTATTTTTTGTATTGCAGATTGAACTCAAAACGTCGAGCTTGGGAAGCAGCCACAACAGCACTGAGCTAAATCCCCAGCTGCTAATAGTTATTTTTGTCAAGCTTCAACAACTAAAAATATTAGACAAAACGTGTGAGGGAAGAGACTTAGGATATTAAACAGGACAGGATGGCCATCCTTGAGAGATAAGAATAATTGTGGTGCAGACAAATCTGTCCCACATCAATGCAAAGGGTTTCCTTGGTGTATCACAAGGACATGGATGCCATATGGAGCAGAGTGGGCTTCAAGGGCTGAAGAGAGAGTTTTTAGTTCAAAGATGCGAAGGTGGCTAGAATTTGTAGAACAAGAGACCAGAGGGGAAAAACTTGAGGAAGGAGTTTCTTGGACACCTGCAGAAGGTCCCAGGAGAGGATGGCTGAATGTGGGGTTTTACATTTGTATGACAGGTTTACCAGGCCTGGGATGGGCTTGGGAGAGTCGCAGGAGGACGGAACCATCCCTTATAGCTCACAAAAAGCAGGGGAGAGTTTATACTGGAGAAAGTAAAGCTCCTAGTTTACATGGCGGAGGATGGAGTGTTCAGAAAGTAAGGTGTCAGAGGTGAGACTGAGTTAGTAGGCATGAAGGGCCACTTGGATACTCCTTAGCAAACCTTAACTATGTCTCAAAATGACCTCAAATGGGAATTTTATCATAGTACAAGATATATTAATACTAAGATTATAAAAATCCATCAAATACAAAAAAATTCACATTACTAGTATTCAATTTTAAAAGTAATTATGTTACCACACCTATGTTGAAAGCACAAGGCCCCAAGTTTGATCCCCAGTACCACACACAAAAAAAAATTCTATTAAGCAAATAAACATGAAAATATTAATCAATAGTAGAATACAAATTGACAAGAGATAAAAAGGTGTAGATAATAAAATTTTCAGAAAATTGGCAAAATAATTATTCTAGAGTCTGGACTTGTTTCTGAGTACCACCAAAATAAAGATATTCTAAATAGTCTATCTCCAATGTGCTAAAGTGGTAAAGGCAACTTTAAATACGATCACCAGAAAATAAATACTGTAACATGAAAAAGACCTGAACTGAACTTCCAGGAATGGAAAATACAGTGAGTGAAATTTTAAAATATGCCAGATGGTATTAGTAGCACACCAGACACCCAAAAAGAAAAGATTCTTGGAGAAAATCCTATTTTTGCAATGAAAATTATCTTAGTAAAGCACAAAGACAAAGAATAAAATGATTAAAACAAAAAAAGGAAAAACATTATTAAGCCTTAGGATAATGGTAAGCAGCCTAACATACATATAATTGGAGTACCAGGAACAAAGGAGAGGGTGGTAAGGCTAACAAAAATTATTCGGATCAACGGTGACCAGAATTTTCCCAAATTTTATGAAAACTATAGGCCTGTAGATGCTGAAACTTAAGTATTAAAACTAATCAAACTTACTAAACCTGATTATAAAAATATAAAAGGAGGCAAGTCATAACAAGGTGATAAAGCTCAAGCAGAAGAAACATGAAGAAATTTAGACCATGATGCAAAGGAAGGCCAAAAACCTCATTGTAAATATAATTTATAAACATATATATGCATTCACCCACAAAAGACATGAACCAATAACAAATGCTGATGAGGATGCATGGAAAAGAAACTCTTCTATATTGTCACTGAGCATGTCAACTAGTACAACCACCATGGAAACCCATGTGGAAATTTCTCAGAACAATAGCAATTCCATTTGACCCATCCATCCTCCTTCTAGGTATCTTTCCTAAGGAAGTAAAAAATCATCATACTGCAAGGACACATACATATTCATTTTAACAGGATATATGTCCATCAACAGATGAAAGGATAAAAAAAATGGGCTTTACACAAGTCTCCCATATTCGGGATTCTGCGTCTTGCTTTAGCCTCGAGTCCCCTGTGTTACCACGTTCTCCTCCCACCTTCCCACTTGTTCCCGTGGCCGATGCTATTCCTATCGATATGGCCATCATGTGATGGCTTTTGTGTTAGTTTGATTCCCCACAATGTACATGTTCTACATCATATCATGTTTTCAGCTACTTTTTGAGTTGATTTCTCCTATTATACCATTTGACATATACAAAAATTGAGGCGCACAATAGTGATAAAATTCACCCAGGACAAGGATCAGTGTTAGGATTCAAACACAGACATTTGACTCCAAAGCACATTTTCTTACAGGTGAAGGAGTCCCTAGTGACCGTGGATTTCCATAGATTAAAAACAACAAGAAAAATCTCTGGCATGAGAAATTGAAGGTGTAAATGAATTCTAAAATGTCTGATAGATATTGTGAAATAGAAAATATCCACAGGGAAAGAGGATAGGGGTAAATGAAGGGAAAGAAAAAATTCAGTGGTAAAAAAAAGCAAACAAAGCTTATGTATATAGGGGACAGGGGATTGTAAGTGGGCAAGGGAGTGGGAAAAATGAGAATTAAGTCTTGTCATGCATTGGTACAAATTCTCTAAGTTGTTTGCAATCATGATGTGTATATAAAATGTGCCAATAAGAATTAATTGAAAAGAACTCAGAAAATTTAAGTTACATGACAGTCATCCCAGCTGGTAATGGGAAATCTGAGTTGCCGACGTTTAATAAACATCTGTTTAATTGAATTGTTTTCAAGTCGAACATCAACAGAAGCCCATTAACAGAGTTACTGCATTTTTTAAGTGGCTTTGCTCAGCAGGCAGTGGTGGGCTTATTGGGTTTTGCTTCATACTCTGACTTCCAGTGGGTACCATGCAAGTGATCATGATGGCGGCCGTCACAGTGGGGAAACTGACCCATCTTGTAAATCTGTTTTGTAAGAGCATGTATCCGCACGGCGATCTTCTCCACTCCACCACCTCTCTGTTCTTTCAACCGCAAGAAATGGTAAACCCAAACAGAGTAAATAAATGGCGATCTGGAACAAGTCTAAGAAAGTCACTTTGGAGCCTGCAGAAAAAACACCACAAATTTTTGCTCAGAGAACTCTCAGAGAATAAAACGAAAGGAATGAGGCTCTTGGGGAAATTCTCCTGCAGATGGGAAGAAAGAACAGCATCCACAACCATGTGAGCCTTTCTTCTACAGGCTCAGAAGTCTGAACAAAACGGCCATCACTCCACCATTTGTTTCCTTTTCTAATTTGTCTTAAAGGTTTTTAAAACAGCAATAACGATTGTGTTTTCTCTGGCAATTGACTAAACTCTGCGAGTGTGTCAGTTGTTTTCCATGGCAAATGGAGATAATAGTTACCTTCTGCACTTCATGTAGAAACCACAGTGAATGGGGAAAGTAGACCTGGGCTTCAGTACGTGTTGTGTTATTATTACTGCTATTGTTATCCTCACGTGCCAGACCCAATATGTTCAGGAACAAATGTGTGTTTGCATAAACGCGGCTGCTTTGAGGAACCCGAATTAGCTCGCTCGGTCAGAGTTACTATATATAAAGACATGAGTTTGCCAACTGGCTGCAGAACTGACAAGTGCCCCGCCCCTGCCTTCACCCCCTGTACTGTTCTCATGGCTTCTCCATAGAGGACTTGTTGTTCCCACCGAAGGAGTCAGCCAGATTGCTCTCTCGTTCGCATTAGTGACCACGCGCTGGTGCTGTCCTCAAAAGTGGATCTTCCGAGTCGCTGGGCCACCCGGAAGAGCACCGCTGGAGGGCAAAGTGAAAGCGCCTTCATTGTGAGACGCGTCACGTGACGCTTGCCCACAGACTTCGGTTCTCCTCCCTCCAGGTGTGAGGCAGCGTTTGGTTTTCTTCGCCTTTGTGATGACTGATTAATGAGCTGGGGCGAGAGCAGGCCTTCAGGCAACCGGCACAGCTTGAAATGACATGGGTAATTTAAAACCTCAGACCAGAAAATCTGCCCGTGCATTTTCACATCGCAACAGGGGCCTCTGAGAGAGCGTCTTTCTAATTGGCGAGACCAGAACGCACAACCGGTTCGAGGCAGTCACGGGGTGGGGGCACAGCTCACATCTCTTCCAGGTACTGGGATCCAAAGCATGAAACGGAAGCATAGCGTGGAGCCCACGTGCTCTGGCTTTGGCCCCAGACAGACACTGTTTTAAATGCTGAATCTGTCACTTATTGATGGTACAGGACCTTGGGCCATTCATTTAACATCTCTGAGTATTGGTTTTCTCACCTTAAAAATCAATTTTGAGGAGGAAGAAATGAAATAATACACATAGGACACCTAGTACTGTGCATGTTATATTCATTTTTTGCTCCCTACATAGAAAGTAGGGAAGAGGAAACACACGGTGTGTTATTATTACTGCTATTGTTATCCTCACGTGCTTAACGATTTGCTTGATCATGCAAAGACCTAGGACTGCTCATCTGGATCCACCATCTGATATCCATTATGCATCAGTAATCTGATTGTTACTTTCTGATACCTCAATAAAACCACCACAGCACCACTGTAAAAATCACCACCCCCTCCAAGTCAGCCTATACATTCATAGTTGCACTTATCTGGACAACAGCAAATATAGTTATTACTTCCTCTGATATTCTTGAGAAGAACATGAAATTTAAAATCAATCTTGTAACAGACACATAGCCTATAAAAAGAACTGAGATGCAAACTGAAGGCTATGAAATGTCAAAAATACAGATCCTTGAAACTGGCGTCCAAATGTGCATAATATCGACAAGTTACTGACATACAGAGATGATTCAAATGAACAGGAAGAAGCCAAGTATTAAAAGATCGTACCAGTTAAAACAATGGTGCCAGATACTCTCAGCTCTGCATCCACATTATTCATATGCTTGTTGCTCAGATATGGTCCATTATAAATGGAAAAATTTTGGAGATCAGGGCCAAAACAGAGATGAGGGCACAGAGATTAATGCTGAAACAGTTCCTGCCCTCAAGGAGCTTACAGTCCAGCAGAGAAGAAAACTAACTTAATAAATACTAACTATAATCATAGAAAGTTCGGGAGGAAGACATAAAGACTGACTCAGTGGAGGGAGGCAGGCCTGCAGTAAGAGGCAGAACTGGCTCAAGCCAGAAGTTAATTTAAAGCTTAAAGTCACTATAGCTCAATCTTGGAAACAGTCCAAATGCCATCAACTGGAGACTGGATAAAGAAGATGTGGTTTTTCTATTAAATGGAGTATTACTCTGCCTTAAAGAATTATAAATTTGCCAGGCGTGGTGGCTCACGCCTGTTATCCCAGCACTTGGGAGGCAAAGACAGGAGGATTGCTGAGTTCGAGGCCTGCCTGGGCTATATAGTGAGCTCAGAACTAGCCTGAACTACAAAAGCGAGACCTTAAAAAAAATTATAAAATTATAAGTCTCAAAAAAATTATAAGTTTGAGTCATTTATAATCAGATGGATGTACCTTCGGAACATACTCATAAGTGAAATAAATAGGTCAGAGATGTGTAAATATCATATCTGTTCTCTGGTAAAGGAAGCTGAAGATGTTAATGAATTCTAGAATGTATGATGGATACTGTGAAGTAGAAAATATTCAAAGGGAAATGAGGTGGAGGGGTGAAGAAAAAATGTGATGGTAATAAAAAAAGAGAAACAAAACTTATGTATTTAGGGGTAGGGGGTTGTGGGGTGGATAAGGGAAGGTGAAAAAATGAGAATTAAATTGTGTCATATAGTGGTACAAATCCCCAATATTGAATATGATCATGATGTGTATATACAACGTACCAATAAAGATAAAATTCATGTTTAAAAAAAAGCTTAAAGTTACTAAGAGAATAAGAAACCAGGAACCAACTTTACTATTCAAGGAATAGCTATGTGAGCTCAGAATGAGTGAAAACAGCAAAATGGATGGGCCAAAAGGGCAGGATTTCATGTCACCAATTTCCACGATGGCCTTAATAAACTGCTGATTTCCAAGAAGCACGACCGTCGGTGTCCCCGTTAGCCATGAGTTTGGAATGCAGGGTTTGACCAGGGATGATGGGAATCTCGTCATGGAGAAGGTCTGCCATGAAATTCTGTAGATGTTGCAAATTCTTTTTTTTTTTTATTCGATGTTGCAAATTCTTATGCTCAAGTTCACCTGGCTTATTCAGCGTTCGACCCACTTTACAAACATAAACTAATACGGATAAAGCTTACCTGTCATCGGGGTCCCTCCTTTATGGATGGGTGGGAAAAAGGAATAATGACATTTAAGGTGCAAGAACAGCTTGAGAAAATGCAGAGGGGTGAATCCTGAGGTGCATGTGTGGAATACGGGTCAGCTGAGCTTGGCAGAGGGTGTGATGAGGAATAAGGAGCTATAAATAGATATTCATTCTCAAATATCTATTTTAGAATTTGCTAATGTGCAAGCAGATGGCCTAAGCTACCCTCTTGGAGTGTCAGTGAAGTGGTAAAGGGCACCCACTGTGAATCCAATAGATGTTTGGGCGTCCGACTCGTCATGTCCCACATATACCACTGTCATAAAATGACCCTCTCTGATTTTCTCACTTGTAACATGAAGGTTAATAATTAGACCCAAAGGATAAGGTTTGGATGGGTATGGCACACGAAACACTTAGCACAGTCCAAAGTTAAACTTCAACTGTCATCAACTGGACTGATGTTATTATGACCATCATTACCTCGATGAAGAATGTCATGGTGGAGGGAATTGCCTTACAACGGAGAAGTATGATCTTTGGAGGCAAATCCTGTCTCTGCCACCTAACCACGTAGGTGACACGTGAGGATTAATTTTGCCTCTCTGAGTTTTAGTTTCCTAATTTATCAAAGAGAGATAATAACAGCTGATATGTCTGTTACAAGAAAAACATGAACTCACCAAGGAAGAGTCCATGTATACAATCTTTATTGAGAACATGCAGGATCACCCAAAGGTCTCTCTGGAGAATGTTACTTCCTGAGACTGTCAGAGACCACCATGGGGACAATAGGCCTAACTCATGACCAGCTGATCCATGAAAAGCACAGTATGTGCTCATTCCTAACCCCTCTCTTGTCTCCAGAACCAGGCACACCAAGGCAGCCAGGATGCCTTTGTCAAGAGGCCTCAAATAATAATAAACTATGTAAAAGAATAAGACTATGAGGGGCAGAGGAGTACTTTCAACTCCTAAACTAATACTTGTTTAAAGTATGTTTTGTGTTTACTTCAACCATCCACAACTCGTGTGTTCTCTTAGCAACTCCAATGCCCCATCCTTACCCCAAGGCCAGGATGTTTGTGCAAGACTGAGGCACTGATAAAAGGACGCACCCTTTCTGGGATATGCTGGCTGCCTCTTCCTAAAGGACAAGGTATTTTCAAGGAAGGGAAAAACACCTGTAGAAGCTTTGACCGTGACCCATGAAAATGCAGACTCTCCACCATCATTAATCCCTGAATGTAAATGAAAAATGGCCCTTTTCTTTAACAGCTCGATCTGATCTCCTTCAGGATAGGCCCCCTTTGCCGCTCTTCTCAAATTGACTTTCCTGGTCATTTTCTATTCTTGCATTTTGTAGTTCAGGCTGGCCCTGAGCTCACTATGTAGCCCAGGCTAGACTCGAACTCTACAATCCTCCTGCCTCTGCCTGCTGAATGCTGGGAATACAGGTGTAAGCCACCACATCCAGGACTTTTCTATTCTTTCTTAATTAAAAGCTTTTGAGGCAGAGACAGGAGGATTGCTGAGTTCGCGGCAGCTTGCCTGGGCACCATAGTGAGCTCAGGGCCAGCCTGAACTACAAAGCGAGACCCTGTCTCCAAAAAGCAAAAAAAAAAAAAAAGCTTTTGTCTATGAGTTCATGCTCTTTATCTCAGTTTTAATTATTGTTACTACTAAGAAAAAGGTTCCCTTCTACCCTGTATCATCTCTATACTGACTTCTTAAATCACACATACACACACACACACACACACACACACACACATAGCTCCATAGTTCATATGTGGTGAACTAGTTCTAGTGATGACTAGAGCTTGAATAAATAAAATAAATCATTAAAGATGTGAGATGAAGGGAGGAGAGAGAGAGAGTTGAATGAGGGGGAAAGGGAGAGGGAGGAGTATGGGAAGATGAAAAAAGAAAGAAAGGAAGGAAGGGAAACAGTGGGAAAAGGGAGATCAGGGAGGGGAGGGAAGGAAAGATAGAAGGGAAGAGAGAGGATGAATGGGTGAATGAACAAATTCATAGGTGGTTGGGTGGGTGGGTGAATGGATGGCTTGATGTGTGAATGGATGGATGGATGGATGCATGGATGGGTAATGGAGGAACAACTGAACATATATGCCAACTACCTGTGACTAGTTTCAGCTTCTTGGACTGTGTGTCTCTTTTGAGAAGAAGCTGTCGTGCATCTGGTTTATTTCTTCTTTTATCCCCTGTGTCTCTTTTAATTGTCTCATGATATGAAAACTAACAGGTGCCTGAAACTGTTCTGGAAATGTCAAGGGATTACTTTGTTTGTGTAAAAATTTCCATGTCCTCATCAATCACATCTTTATGCTTGCGAAGCTCTTCATACAGAACAGCAACAACCATCGCTTCTCAGCCTTTTGGCTAAGATCAAGTGCAGAACAGCAACAACCACAAAAATCCCTTTTGCTCCAAGTGACTGAGAGATGTGCCCTGTAATTGTGTGTGTGTGTGTGTGTGTGTGTGTATTGGGGGGGCTAAGGATCAACTGTGAGGCCTGCACTACTGGTTGCAGAGAGGAACCAGAGTAAGACAGGGCAAGAAATCTGGAGCTACTCAGACCCAAGAACTGCTGGCTCGACCAGTTCACAGCTGCATTGTGAAGATTAAAAGAAACAGTGAAAATGCTACGCAAAGCTGCTCCTGCTGCACTTTGGCCACCGTGGTTAATACTAATGTGATCATTACTGTGGCTCTGGAAAAGCCCTGCACGCGATGTCAAAAGCCCTGGGTCAGCACGCGGAGCAGATGACTGTCACTCTATACATACTAAGTGAACTGAACACAAAGAAGTACAAGGAAAACCCCAAATGCACAGAGAACCGTGCAGAGACAGCTTGATAAAGCCCCACTGAACTGAACCGACAAATGCTGGCTGAATATGAGCATAACCCCCACCTGGGTGACTAGTGCGCAGTGGTTGATGGGCTTGTTCTCACTCGGTCTCTCTCTGATCACTCCAGTATCTGTCTCTCTCTGTCTCTGTCACCCCTCCCTCTGCTATACAGCTCAGGCAGCTGCTCTTACTCCCTGCCACATGACGCTGGTGACTCCTTCTCCTTCTCTATTGTCTTTTCTTGGGCTTCTCAGGTCACCTGGAATCATAGCATCTCAACTTCAAGTTCTGCTGCTGGTTTAGCGGGTCAAGCCATGCCAACTGCGCGCATATGGAAATCTGCCCATTCCCTGCTCCCTCCATCCTCTGGTTACAGGAGGAGATGCCATGACCTGCAGGAGCAGAGCCTGGGAAGCCTCCCAGCCATGCGTCCTGGGCACAGGCAGCCAGGGAAGGTTTCCCACAGCGTGCGCTCTCGCCCTGAGGCTGTTCTCTTCTCAGACTTAAATGCAGAAGGTTTCACTTCCATTCCTTTTACAGCAGGCTACTTGAAATTGGGTAAAATTAAAAAAAAAAATCTAACAGGCTCAGCTCCTTCCTGAGCCCCTGGTCCTCAAGGGTTCCCTCTGCCCTCCTGGGTCACCTTTTTCCAAGGTGAGACAAGACCACCCTCAGGTCCGAGACCCTGGGGCCTTGGCTCCACTATAGATGGATAGCACCTCATCCCCATGTCTGGTTTCTCCACTGTCTCTCCCTAGCTAGACTTGGGTTCTTCGAGGCAAGAACTGTACAGGCTCCTTTGTGCTTCTGTCCCAAACTGCAGTACACTGCCCATAACCTCAGAGCACAGACTAGGAAAGGATGAACAGGATATTCATTAGCATCTGCTTAAACTAAAATCCTGACCCCACCTGTGGGCTCCTTGCTAGAACTTCTGCTCTACTGCTATGCAGACGCAGCAGTTCCATGTTTGGGGAATGAGCCTGGACCCACGTTAGTCCCCAGAATCTGACTGCTCACATCCTGACCTCTGTCTCTCTTTTTCCTTATGCACTATAGCAGGGCAGGGCTAGAGTCCCACCTCTAGCAATGCTTTTGCATTTGCACATCACTCAAACACTAAACGAAGACTGAGTGGCTGTGGGTCTAGTTAGTAAATATCTGTTCATTCAACTGCTAGAAAAATCAGGAAAATAAAGGTTCACATACACAACAGAATCTAAGTATTCTTTAAGTGTGTGTGCCTATGTGCATATAATCTATCTGTAGAAAATAATTCTAAACTTTCTAAAACTATAGTGATGATTATGAGGAATATGATTTTGTTGCTCTCCATGTTTCAACTTGTGTAAATGAATATGCATTTTTGTTCATCAGAGTAAATGTCTGCTATGGGAGAAGCCCTCAAAAATGCCTGTGTACAGCCCAGAGGTGACTAAAGAGCTGGTTTGGCCCTGGGGACAGGAGCCCAGCTCTGTAGTTTGCCATAGGTGATCCTAGCCTTTCAGTCCCAGCGCTGTAGCCCACACATGGGGCCTTGTGTGTAAAGAAAAATGTCCCTGCTGGGCCCCTCTAGCCAGTCCATGGGTCAGGAGGGTTTCCCCCTGGACCTCCTGCACGGAATGCCCAGTGCTGTTCACACAGTGACTAGAGAGAGTCAGTTCGATGAACATGTAAACGCTCTGACTTTTGAGGCTTCGTCCAGTGAAGGGATTCTGAGCACCACGCATCTCATGGGCTTTCCGAGTCCTACCGAGGTAAGGGCAGGAAGCAGCTTCATTTAAGCAGCTCAGCTATCTCCTCACCCAGAGTTCCCATACTTTATTTTCTTCGTGTAAATCCAACAAAGCTGTGAGATATGCTGTAATATTTGCAGACTAAAAGTAATCATATGCGTGATAACTGGCTAGGCGGTTCTATTCAGATTTAATAGGCCGACTGCAGCAGGTTGAAGACACTAGGCGAACGTCTTTAAAAGTCACCCGTACCTGTGCATTCCCCATTTCCCTCCCTGCACACTGTGCCTTCCTTGGGGCCAGGCCACCAACCGCCAGCACTTCCCCGAAATCAACGCAGGCAGCTGGCAGGAGGCAGAAGGGGCAGCCAGCGGGCACAGGGCAGAGAGCGAGCACCGGGAAACACACATGCTCAGACACCCTCGAGGTTCTGCAGAATGACACTGATCGCTAAAACATGCCTTTTCTTTTTAAAAGCTTATCTTTAGCGCAAAGAGCTGAAGAGATTGAAGCTTTGTCATGTGAAGCTTGACAGGTTTGTGGTGTCTGAATGAGGCTCCAGAGAGAAATCCCAGGACTAGGACTAGAAAGTCCGGGATGGGGCCAACGCTGTGGGGCTCCCGGGGAGGCTCAGATGCCCCTTCTGGAGCCGTGTGGGCAGGAAACAGCACGGAGCACACACTTCCCCCTTCTCGCCATGCAGCTGCACAAGCAGCCAAACACGAGCCAGAGTCACCCCGGACCCCAGCGTCTCAGACACAGAGTCCCACTTCAAGCTTGAGTGGACCGCAGAGGGAACGCAGGGCTCTCCACAGTGGGCTGACTCATCGCCTGTGTGCTCTGTTCACAGCAATGCGGGGAATCTGAAGATGCGGGGTCGACCCCTTCACCCCCAGCAAGCACAGCACAGGCGACAAAGGACTGCCGGGGTGGCCGCCGGGGCTGGCGAGCCCTGAGTTCTCTCACACGGGCTCTCCCAGCCTTTCTCTGCTACCACGCGTGGGGCTCATGGAGCGCCGACTTTTGTTTCCTGGAGGAAGCGCTCGCCTATCTGTCGCCCCCACGTGTCCGCTGTGTCCTGTTTCACAAGCCTCCAGCTACTGAAGTATCAGCTGCTCCGTGTGGCCCAGAAGGAAACCCTGTGTCCCCAGGGCCTGCAGCTGCTCGGTCCTTGTCTCCGAGGCTCCCGCTGCTGCCGAAGCCTGCGCGGTGGGTGCCGGTTGGTGATCTTCTCTCCCCTGGCACACTACAGAGGCAGACGGGGTGCTGCTTGCTTCCCACGGCCCCACCCAGACCACCGCTGCCCTGGGCTGGTCGTTGGGGCTCGTGCCTTCCGGCCTCTTTGCCCTACATATCTTCTTCCTACTGCCTGGTGACCTCCCTGGGAAGAAAACACCTCCCTAGGTCAACTGTTAGGGCGATTTGCCAGTTGCTCCTCAGTCCTCAAACCCTTTCCACTTGGGACACTCACTCTCCTCCACCGCTAGACAGATCTCTCCATCACACTCTGGGCTCTGCAGTGGCACAGACTTGTGAGCATCCCAGGCTTCCTTCCACACTTACTCTCAGACCATATCATCTACCTGCAGCTCATAAATTCAACAAGCCAGTGATGAGATATTATTATAATAGTTCACCCCTACTCGGCTATATTCAAGTGGAAGCAAGACCTCCCTTTCTCCACGTGCAAGAGGGAGAGGAACCGGGTGAGGGAAAAGGCCGACCTGCTGTCTATTTGGGGAAGTGCAGTCTAACAGGCTCATCTTCTAAAATGGTGGTCAGACCCTGCGTACCCTCCATGTTATTCATTGAGTGGGTTGGACAGTGACCAGACACTCCTTCTGTAGTGGGGAGGATAAAGGCTGGGAGAGAAGGACCTGAAGAAGGAAAGCCAGAACAGCTCATTCCAGAGAATGAAGTCTTTTCCTGAAGGCAGAGATTGAGCAAAAATAAAGGGACAGATGTAAACCCCAGCCCTTGTGCAACTTACATGTTCACAGGATCTAAAGCATAAAGCATTATGCATTTGCTGTGTATACTGAGCGCTCAAAGAAATGGCAAGAGGAAGGAGGGTTCTGCTGGGGAACGGCAGTATCGCGATGCTAGGGAAGCAGGCGAGATCTGGGGAGGCAGCGGTGGGCTGTGCAGAGGGGGCCGAGTACTCAGGGTGGGAAAGCAACTGCCACAGAGGCCCTGGGGTCTGTGCTGGAAGCGCAGGAATGTCACCAGAGTCGCTAGAGAGGAGTGAGGAAGGACAGGAGGTGCTGCGGCACCATTGCGAGGACCTGAGCTTCTGTTCTGAGTGACTCCTTGAAGGCTTTGAGTGAAGAGGCGACAGTGCTGGGTTGGGTGTCAGAGGACCTCTGGCCGCTGTGAGGACAACGGTGGGGCAAGGAGGAAGCGGGAAGTGGAGGCGGTGCCAGCTCTCCGGGTGACAGAGGGCAGCCGTTCTGACTGAGAGGTTGCAGCGGAGACAGGGAATGTGACTGGATTTCAGGCATCCTAGGGATGTCAGTCAGACCCATTTTACAAAAGATGGAAAAAAGTGAGTGAGTTTCAAGACAGGAGAAACGGTGTCAAGAATGACTCTGGCTTCAGTCTTGCATGGAGGCCCACACTTGTCCACGGTAGGCTGCCCCCTGTCACGCAACTGAACGTCCTCATGGGCCAAGGTGGCCATGTCAACCTGGCACCAGCTCAACTTCCAGAAATGGTAGCACCTTCATTTTCTAAAATGAGCTGTTCCCACCCCCGAGTCTCTCCCTGCCCCTTCTCTCTTCAGCGCCTTTCCTCCCAGCACACTTGTCTCTCTTTAATTAACCTTGAGGCCTCCTTTTCAATGTCACTTCCTCACAGAAGTCTTTCCTGAGCTCTGGGTCTAAATTAAGAGTTTGCTGACAGGATTTCTATGGTCAACTGGGTTTTATATCCTAGCACATATTTCAAATAATAATCTACTCAGAAAATGGAGCTTGGCTTAATGATTTTTCCCTCACTGGACCCATGCTCCATGAAACCACAATGGTTCTATCGGGGTCATGCATGAGCCAGGCAGCCTCTGGCACTAAATTGGTTATATCTTGTACATTGCTAAATACTGTCTTATTGTTGGAGAAATGGATGGGGAAGCTCCAGATGTTTCAACCAAAAGCATCCATTTATAAGCTCCTTCCCTGAGTCCCACTCTGAGCCAGCTAGAGAGGTGAAACAAGCCATGAAGGGAGCTGGCTTGCAGTAAGTGGGAGAGCAGATGGCTGCGAAGCAAGATCCTGACCCAGCACTGGCCAACAGAATGTTCCAGAAAAGGGTAGGTTTTTCAGAAGTGATACCTAAAAGAACAATGAAGGTGTTAAGTGTGCTCCCAGCAGAAGCAGGGGTCAGTAGAGGCTGGGCAACAGAACGTACTAGACTCTGGGACATTCTGGATGGACGCAGTGGGTGGAAAACGTCTTGTCTTCACCACTTCCAGGCCCCTCACGTCCAGTACTCTAACTGGGACACAGGTTTTTATAACAGTTTCACCAGTGAAATGAACAAAAGAAAGATTGAGTAGGGCAGAGGTGAAGGCATGTTTGTGGTGGAACTGTGTTTTCTCCACAAGGAGCTGGCTGCTTGCCCCAGAGTGGGGGTAAATCCTTCAGAATAGCATCAGAATCATCATGTCCAAATCCAGCAAGATCATCAGCTAAGACACTTTCTAGACAAAGAATGCAAAGAGCTCAGCTCTTTGGAAAACAGAGCACCATTTCCTGAGGTATCAGTGGTCTGCACACCCACAACTGGCTCAAAGAAAGATGAGGAGAGAGAAGACAATGCATTCAGGAACACGGAAGAAACCTGGAGTCCTTTAGCACAACATCACAACCTGCAACACTGAGGTTGCAAAATCCTGCATAATCTCTGCACGGACATCATGGCATGAGAGAGCAGGAGGCAAGAAAAGAATCATAAAAGGTGTGGAATGAGAACTACACACCACCGAAAAACATGATTTACCACTTTTATGATTAACTGCCCTCTTGCAAATCTATGAGATTTTTATTTCAATTTTTTCAGGTGATCAGAGGAACAGTCCTTAGTCACCCCACTGACTTTGCTTGCTGAATAGCAGGGGACTGCTTCTACCCTCAAGGTCTCCACTCTGATCAAATCCAGGTAGCCGAGCTCTTCCCCAGACTAGTGGTGTTTCTTCACATAAGTCACAGCACTTAGTGGTCCTTGGCCCCCTTGTTTAAAAATGTATAATAGAATTAAGATGTCAAGAAGAATCAAGTGAGATGATAAATGTAATGTCCATAGCAGTATGAGGCTCATGCTGAATTCTCAGTAAATGTTGCTTAAGATATTGTTGGTCTGGGCTAGAGATTTAGCGCAGTGATTCTGGCACCTGCCTAGCAAGCACAAGGTCCCTGGTTCGATCTCCAGTAATCACATACAACACCAGGCATGATGACTCACCCACCAGCAATCAGTACCACATACCACAATACCAGGTATGCTGGCTCATGCCTGTAATCCCAGCACACAGGAAGCAGAGGTAGGAGGATTGGTGAGTTTGAGGCTAGCCTGGACTACCTAGTGAGCTCAGAGCCAGCCTGACCTACAAAGTGAAACCCTGTCTCAAAGAAAAAAAAAGATATTGTTAGTCTTTTAGAATCATATTCCAATAGGTAAAACAACTCCTCATCGTTCAAAAACAGCTCTTAAGGAAATATCAGCCATGCCAGCTATAGACTTTGCTCTTACATGTCAGACTTTTCTGTAGACTTCAACATGAGAAAAGAAAGTAGAAATTTTAAAACAACTGAAGTCCTCTGACCTAACCATTCACCAGGTTCTTCAGACAGAATGGGCAGCTTTCCTGTGTCTCCCCATCACTCACTCACTTTCTCTGGGACGGGAATGTTCATGACTGTTCACACTGGGCCTGTCCACTGAAGGTGAGTTTCTAATACTGAGTGCCAACCCACCTTCCTATCGTCTCCAGGGTCTTTGCTCTGGCCTCCAGAGAAACTGAGTGCAGCTCTATTTTCCCTAAAAGAGTATTTGTGATGGCAAAAAGGAACTGGTAACTTGGCATCCTTTCCACTACCCCACGAAGGGGAGAGTTGGGATAAAACCCACTGGGCTTAGAGACCTCACATTTGTCAATGTACTCCTCCAAGTCCCTGGCCTTGCCGTAAAAAGGGAAAGCAGAGCCGCCACCACTTGACTAGAACAGAGAGGAGCAGGGTGTATGTAGTGGTGCCCAGACCCAGAGCCGAGCAAGGGGGAGCCAGGATGATCAGGTGGGCACTCTTACGCTCACTATGGACCTGGGAAGTAGTTGAAGCAAAAGCACAATGTAAATCTCTTTTTTTTTTTTTTTTTGCCTGCCTAATAAAGCCTGAAAAGATTCTGACACAGGGGCCCAAGATATAGGGTTTGGGAAGGGAAGCAACATGCCTTCTTCAGAGAGAGAGAGGACTGGGAAGTAAGACAGACCTGGATGAGACCCCCGAACCCCCAAGAGGAGCCTGCGTGGCTTTGTGTTCATTATGTGCCTCATGCTTACTTGGGGGCTGTTTGCTCACATGTGAAATGGAAAGACAAACTCTGCTTCTCAAGGATAATTAAATAAAATGATGTAGACAAAATGCCTGAGAGTCTAGTTCCTTATTTCCTCACACTCTTTTTCCATTTTGTATATTCCCCACTATTTGATAGAGTCTGTTCATATATGCACTGTGAAAGGGAGCCGGGTAGATGAATACAGGTGGATGAATGGACCAGTGCACGTGTGGGTAGATGAACGATCCCTCCACCGAGGCAGTTTAGTGGCTCACATAAGTGCTTTCTCTTCAGGCTAAGAACAGCAAAACAGAGCCAGAAATGCAAAGCATATGAAAAGAAGTACGAGCTTCCCAGTGAGCCAGATGCCGGCTCGATTCCTGGGTTTCCCACGCGGCATGGTAGTGCTCCCTCCCACAAAGTGCTGCGTAAGCACGAGGAGGACCAGCGTGGAGGACAGCCAGAGCCCAAACAAGATCCAGAGCCTTTCATTTGCTCACCTTTCTCGTTTGTTTACAAAACTCACTCCCTGCCTCTACTTCTCTGCTAAAAACAAAATAGTTTCTTCCAGATCATATGGCTCACAGTTTTGAGGTCAAAATTTGAACTCAGGACTCAACGCAAGCTAAAATCCCAGACAGGGAGTTAACCTCTCTGAATCTCCTGTGTGTTCCCAGTTTTGTATTTTAGAGACACAGATGAGAGCATG
>PVIC010035342.1:0-19062 GCA_004025085.1 Thryonomys swinderianus | reverse complement strand
AACAACAACAACAACAACAACAACAACAAAATATATATATATATAATTTTTTTTTGAGACAGGGTCTCGCTTTGTAGTTCAGGCTGGCCCTGAGCTCACTATGTAGCCCAGGCAAGCCTCAAACTCAGCAATCCTCCTGCCTCTGCCTCCCCAGTGCTGGGATTACAGGCGTGAGCCACCACGCCTGGCAAAAATATAAATTTTAATACTTTCAAGATATAAAAAATAGACAAAATGATATTTGAAGACAAACGATTAATGCAAAATGCAACTTTTAATATAAGTGTAGAGATGGAGGTGAAGAACTGCCAAACTGTTTGACAGTGTTTGGGTGTGCGTGTGCGCGCGCGCGCGCGCGCACACACACACACACACACACACACACACTCGTTCCCACATTCTAGTAGAACTTTCTGTTAATAATCTTGCCTTCTTCAAAAATATGTCATTTCCAGAAACTAGATTAGTTGTTTAGAGATGTTTAGTGATCAAAGTTCTAGAAACTCTTTCTTAGATTATTGTTTTATGCTTTAAGTATTATCAATCATCAAACAAGGAATGAATTATAACTATGAAAGCTTCAATTACACTAAAATGAAGACACATTTGGATTTTCAATTATGCTATTTAATAAGTCAAACTTAAATATTTTCTACTACTTTTCTCAAAGAAAGTTTGTGTTCATGCCCAGAGCTATTTGTGAACCTTCTCCAGCAGGCTTAATTTCTCTGATCTTGAGACAATGCTCAGCTCATTTTAGCCAGAAACAGACCTGAAACAACATTAATAAATGACAGAGGTTTGAAAGATATATAACCATGAAACAAGAGTGAAGAGCAAATCATCTGGGAAAAAGAAGAGAATATATTATTTGCAGACTATTCGAAGACTTATGACCAAAACTAAGGACTAGAATGTATGAGAGCCAGTGATTGTGCCATTAAAACATTTACTACATAACATTTTTAGATGAGATGAGTAGCCTCAGTAGTAATACATCACACTTTGAATCACTGACTCATTTGAAAAGCTTTTATTGCCTTTATTTCCAGAAAGACTAAAATTCATTTTCTATCATAGACATTTCTCTAACTTTGTTCCCTGTACGTTTTGACATATCATAGAATGGGCACTAAGGAAGTCATCTTGATTTGGAAGTCATAATTCTATTTCTTGGTTTTCTAATTCGAAGAATCATAATGTAGTCCTTTTTCATTGTATTGCAGGACATCAAAATTCCATATAGATGTAAGTGACTATGAAGTTCATAGGCAACAAATATATCAGAATGTTAATTTCATTTTATACTAAGTCACTACACAGAAACAGTGGTTCTCCTGTCAGGATCAGTGAATTCCTATGGACTAAATACCCTCACAGTTAATTACATGCAAACATCAATTTAATAAGGCAAGTGGTATTTTGTTTAACTGAGAACTACTTCTACTAAGTATGCCATTAGGGTTGGCGGAAAGTTCCTTTAAGAATCTAGCATCATGGAGAATGGGTTTACTGAGCTTATTGTCCACTCAGGTACACTTCCAGGTTGTGAAGGTCAGTTGGATCCTTTTTGCAATCAACAATTTCCACAAATTTGTCGAATTTACTGCTATGACATGTTGCCTCTTTCTCTAATGCAGTTTTTCCCACTCTGTGATCAGGACTACTATTGTAGATATTAAGGATTTTCTTAGTTTTCTGTTATCTTTTGGGGGGACTTACTGTGGGAATTGCCAAGGTAGACAGTCCACCCTGTTTCCAGCTCATAAGGGATTTATCCTTTACCGAGCTCTGTTTAACTTCAGGGTGCGGACTCCGTGGCCCTTTTTTTCACCGAGAGAGATGAGTGAGAGGAAGCCTGCTTTTATTCCTGGCCCTCCAGTCTAAGAATGAGAAAAAAGTAAACTGTCCTGTTGGAAAGAGGCCCTACTTCTTCATCAGGTCAGAAGTTTAAAGGAAACTAATTGGACACAGACCTTAAAGTGAGCCTTAGCTGAAGCAAAAATTGGCCATTATCTGTTGTGTTTATAATAAATGAGGAAATAAAGAATTCATGAAGGAGCATGAAAAGTTTAAATTAAGAAAGGAACTCCCAAGAACTGTTTTCATTCCTATATCATTTCTGCACCATGGAATATCAAAGTATAATTTACAGATGTTGCCCTATCTTTGTTTGGAATATTATACATAGAGTTTGATGATTTCTATTGGCCTCCCAAAAGATTTATTCTTCTATTTACAAAATTATGGGAAGTTAGGCACTTTACAATTGCACTGCTCTGAACAATGAAATATAAAACTCGGTGCTCTAAAATTAGTATATGTAGAAATATTTGTGAACACCTGTGCCCCTTTAACAGGTTTAGAGAAATGATTTTAGGTTTCAAAGTTAAGATGGGAAAAGAACTAAAGACAAGTAGAAATATTTGCTGTAATTGTGTCTTATCAATAGAATCTGTTACATCTGATGACCTGGATTAATTGCACTTGTAGACCTTGGAATACAAATTGGACTGGACCTGGGGAGTTTGTGCACAAGTGTGAGAGGAAACCAGTCTTTCATTGGTTTGTTTCCATTTGCAAGATTACTTCAACAAATTGGCTTCTTTAAAAAATGGAAAAAACAATGTTGGTTCACTTAGGGAGATTGAAAAATTTCTACTGGGGTGATTAATTTATACGCCAGTAAGTCTAGTGAGAATCATCAGAAGTGGAAAGCAGTCCTAAAGTAATTTTCAACTGCTAAGAATTGCTCTGTTCTGTGGACTCAGGAAGACCTTTGATTCATTCAGTCTCTTCTGCTCGTTATTTGCAGTTATGTTCTGCCATCTCTTCTTTAGAATTTCGTCATTCAACTGTCAGGTATAATGTATCTAAACTTTACCTCCTTTTCCTTGTAAGTAACCAAACCATAAAAGCAGAGTTTCATCTAATACTATTGACATAATATTTTGTAAAGAGTCTGTTAGGTTTTTGGGAAAAGGCAATGCTGTTTTCAATATTAGTGAATGTTTAGAATTCAAAACAGCAAGTTCCTGACTTAAGATTATTGGTAGATGTGAACAAGTCACAGAAGTAGCCCACGTGTCCGCTGGACACTGTCACAGCTGGGGTGCTTACTGAACAGTGCAATAGTGCACAGTAGGGCAGTGTTTAGTCAGAGCCCAGGATGTCCAGAAGCAAGAGGAAAAGCTTTCATCATATATTTGCATCAAAGGTATATAAGATGGGCTTTGTAAGACATAATAAATGAAGAAATCCATTTATGAATATTCTCCCGGAACGGAGCTGCTTTGTAAGTCGAGCAGTATGAGGTGTATTTAGGGGAACACAACATATATTTAGAAATTTTTGAACTACATACTTATTTAAAAGTATGAAATTAGTTTTATTTTTAGCTCAAAATAAATGCTTAACTCTTTACCAATATCAAAAGTAAAAACAACTACTTAACAAGGGTGGAAGCTTTGTTTCCCTTTTTTATTACCATCATGTTTTTTCTTCCCCTTTTTACTTCTGCACCCCATTTCCCTTTGGATATTTTCTATTTCACAGTATCTATCATGTATTCTAGAGCACATTTACATCTTCAGGAGTGTAGGGCAAGTAACAAGAGGAAGAAAAAAAATGATGGTAATTTTAAAAAAGGGAAACAAAATGTATACAAGGGCAGGTGGTTGTAGGGTGTGTGAGGGAATGGGAAAAAATGAAAATTAAATTGTGTCCTATACTGGCACACATTCTCAATATTGCATGTGTTCATAATGTGTATATATAATATACCAATAAAGGTTAAATTTTTTTTTTAAAAAGCAAGCTATAATTGGAATCACATTTTTCTTTCCCTGGGTAAACCAGTAAGGCAGATGCTGTAATATGGCTTGGCTTTTCTACAGGACTAGCCTAGGCAAACAAAGCAGCAAAGACCTCTCCCCAACTTTTCTTCAGTTGTCAGCTGTGCCTTCCAGGACTGTGCCTGGCTTCAACAACCTCCCCTACTGCCAACTCCAACAAAAAAACAAGGATTTGTGAAGTTGGGAAGAACCTTTTGGCCCATTTTTGATATATGATTAGATTGATATTTGTAAAAAAAAAAAAAAAAGCACGTGTTCAGGATATTTTTATAATATTGCTAATATGAAATTCATATTGAAATTTTAAGTAAATGAAAATTGGAAAAATTATTTGAAAAATGTAACAACCCATTGCTTTTTTTTTTTTTTTTTTACTTTTGCCTGGATAGGTGACTGAATCCAGGGCCTCTCTAGTTGAGCTCACTACCACTGAGCTCTATGACTCCCAGCCCCTCCTTTTCCTTCTAGTTGTGTCATATAATGGTACAGATTTTGAATGTAGATTGTGACCATTATGTGTATATAAAATGTACCAATAACATCAATTAATTAAAAAACTTTGATTATGAAAGGATAATGTTCCTTTATTTCTGTATGCTGAGTAAGATGGAAAATTGAGACTTCGTCCTCTTTGGTTTTCATGTTTACCTACTTGACTAAGACAATTCTTCTAGATATTTAGAGAGTAAATAAATATAATTAGTTACAATTATTATAGCAATTGTCCACTCACTGACCCTAGAATATGACTATTCACCATGGAGATCTAAACAAAATATAAAATGGCACTATTACTTCAAGGCCAACAGGATTTACTCATCAGTAAATATAAGTTGCTACTAATGTAATTTTAACTTTGGAGTCACAGGAATTAATATAAATACTTCAACAGAGTCTCCAGTTAAAACCTAAAATATTCTGTGTAAAATAAATAGTCTTCTATAGGTTCTGCAGTTAACAATATGTGGTCTGGAGTACATTATTGAGTGTTCTCTTTAGTTATTTTATATTATACTACCAAGAAATGATCAACTTTTCTACATTTCTATTTTATTTACAACACCAATAAGGGTCAAAAAGATTTGTGGAAGTGGGAAGTATCAGTAAGAAAGTCACTTTACACCCAGACTATAACACTCCAATTCTGGCTTCATAGTTTCTGTTGATGTTTGCTGTCTTGGTATTTAGGATACTGTTTGCTATCAGCAAAGTTTAGTTCATTATCTCTGCTTCACAGAGATCTATGTACTTTGAAGAACCATTATATGACTCATAAAATACAAATGTTTAATTCATAAATCTAAAACAAATTGGGCTTTCAAGATAAAATCAATAAAGAACACACAATTAGCATTCATATCAATTTATAATAATTTTACCATAATGTGGATGACTCAATTTCATTTTAATAACATACAGACACAATTACTCCACTAATGATTTGATAAGTCATTCACATTTTTCATTTGCATCATGGTATTTTCAAAGTATTCTTCTTCTATTTTATTTATCCACGGTACATAAAGACATCAAGTGAAACAGAAACTTTACAGAAAGCAGAAGATTGTGCTATGTTCATTGTCCACCTCTTGGGTTGTTGGCCTAATCTTTTCATTTAAGCATCCCCAAATAATCTTATCACAATATTTTGTCTAGACCTTTCTTTCATGTATTAAAATCATATAGTCATGTGTAAATAGTCATTAATGAAGGTGACAGATTTGAGAGAACATTATAATCAATATTCAAATGTACCTCTGGTAGGATGGGATGATTAGAAAAATCTCACTTTTTTGAATTGTTTTTACTTGGAATTAAGATACTTGGAAGTGAAATGGTTCAGAGATGCTCTTTACTATAGAATACATGCTATATAAACATAATAGTCTCAGCTATGTCTTTGACATGAAAAAATACGTGGTTTCTGAGAGCAAATAGATACTAAGGATGTCACGCCTGTCAGAGGAACTGGTATTGTGTGAGAAATTGGTGTATGTACACTGTCTGAGTATGTATCATGTGTTTGTTAGAGACAGAATGAGACAGTGTTAGGTGAATAAATTTCTTTCAAGCAGTTTCTCAAAATTCTTGTATTATTATAAACCAAAGGCCTTCATTCAGATTTGTTTATAACCTATTGTCATTTATCTATTCCAGCATTTCTCCATAAATATCTTAATATATAGTCATTTTTTCTTCTTAGTTTCCTTTTGGACAAGACGACATCTCAGACTTCCCTTATTTTTGAAGACTTTGCTTCTTAAATAATACATTATATGTAACTCAATATATCTACTATATAATCGTTTTAGAACATAATCACTATAGAGTTTATCATGGAGAGAGTTTATGTTTGGTACTGTATTCACAATATTCAGTGTATTTTAAATTTGTGGCAGATTCTAGCTTGAATTATATCAATTTTTTGATGATATTTTTTCCAAGCATGTTGATCATGATGTCTTTCCTTTCTTAGAAGGACTATTCTTTAGTATTTGTCTGTTTTTCTTCATAATTATATGGGCAATATGGGAAATAGTTACTCTTGTAAGAAAAGTCTCATAGTCATTGTCTGACTCTACATCTTTGTCAAAAAACCATAGATCATTTTATAAATTCTACAGTTATGCCCTTTCCAGAATACCATATGAATAGGAATGTACAAATATAGTATTTTAAGACATCTCTTTATCCTAGACATGTGCTTTTAAAATTTATCTAGTAAGAATGGTATAGTAGGTCATTACTTCTTACCACTGTGTAGGATCCTACTGTATACATGGATCACAGTTATCCATTCATTTGTCAAAGGCCAGCTTTCATTGCTTCCAGCTTGGGGAAACTATTAATAAACTTGTTATAAGCATTTATATGCAAGTTTTTGCTCACTGATAGAGTAGAGCTTATGTGTGCATTAGTGTCCCAATCTTCCATGTATTTTCAGTTGATAAAAAATACCAATGATTCATTAACGGTTTCCAAAGTAATCCAGGATCACTTTAGCATCTAATTAAAGATTGTGAATTTGTAATTATTATAATGGGGTAAAGGGGGATGTTTTCTGTGATTACTAATTTAGGGTATGGCAACTAAATTAGTTGAAAATTGAAATTGAACTGATGTTACTAAATAATCTTGAAAAATAATTCTATTTAAATCAGATAGAAGATTTAATATGATTTCTCGATATTAGTGAAATTTAAATATAGATAATTTAGAGTACTTCTGACAATCATGCTTCATGAGAAAATATCCAAACAACTTTATGTCTCAATCATGTTTATTAGTCAAACATGTCAAAAAAAATCTTTTGTTTTTCACATATAATATGTAATATTCCAAATACTAAAATAAACAGAGTATGAGTCCTGCTTCACACATTTTAGGTTAAGGCATATATGTATGTCAGCTGTTCATTGACAGCGTGGCAACAACTATAATAAAGATATGGCGATGGGCGTGGTGGCTTCCGCCTGTAATCCCAGCCCTCAGGAGGCAGAGGCAGGAGGATTATGGTGTAAGTTACTAGAGCGTAGAGAGCATTTGCACTGGAAAGAAATTTTAAATAATGTTAGTATTATGTAGAAGTTCATCAGGCGGGAAAACGAAATGGGAGATGACAGACTGTGAGAGGCTAGAACATTCTAGACAGAAGGAACCATATTTTGAAATAAAAGACATTTGTACATTAAGTATTTGATACGACTATATTTTGGTTTGATGATATTATGAAAAATGAAGTGAGAAAAGACAAACAGAATCTTGTATGTGTTAACTGGGAATTAATTTTTATTTTACCTTGCCACAAGCTGCCTTGGAAAAAGAAAAATATCTGTTTTAAAAATATGGGATGCTTAACCATTTATAATTTTGTGATTTACTGCGAGTAATAAATTGAACTGTAATGGACTCAATTCATTGTTGGAAAGCATGTTTCTTATTCTTCTTTTTGCTTATATGTTTCTTAGACTTTGTTTTGTCTGACCTCATTTCCTTTTACTTGACTCCCATAATTCCTGACATTTCTTTGTTTAAACTGTACCCAAGCTAATGTTTGTGTGGAGAGAACCCTTAAAAAAAATAAGCATAATGCATCCATGTTTCAGGGAGCAACATGTCTGTAAAGGACGTGCTTTATGGCTAGAGTCTGAAAGCGGTATCCATCCAGGATCTGACCCAGGCTGCCACATCCTTGGAATATCCGCCGAGGTATGTGGCTCTTCTCTGTTCCTTTTGGATCACTTGCCCCGCAGTGATAAGGAATAAGTTATTTTATCTACGTTACTGTGGGTTTGGAGCTGTGCAACCATGCCACTCTTTATTTTACAAGGCAAGGAGAGTAGGAATTGCAGGAAAGCCAGCCACCAAATAAATGATTCACTGGCATGTGTTATTTCAGCAGACTGAAACCTCCCTCTGTTTATTCGCTCTTAGCTTGCTGTTTCCCAGGGGAGGGAGTGGCTGCCTCCTTGCTGAGAACATTCCTGGGTTTGGCCTGAGGTGCGTAGTGGTGACAGGAGTTGTTTCATAAACTGTTTGCTCTGTTAGTTTAAAAGTGCATAGCAAACAAAGAACGTAAGTTATATACTATGCAACTTTTATAACACGGTTAATTGTAAAAGAGGAGGAAAGGAGAGGACAGAAGGGCAACTAAGGATGAAGTCAAGGGGGTTTGGAAGGGATCACACTGCCATAAACACGTTTACGTCTGATAAAATGTCCTTTGGTAAGAAGATTGTTTTGTTATGAGGAGAGATAGTGTTTTCCGTCTGTGAGTTATGTACATTAAATATGACTTCTGGAAGTGCTGAGCTCTACATTTGGAACAATTTAAGTAACAAAAGTAAGTTTTTATATAAGAAAAACAAATAATAAAAGGTGCTCCCCAAAATCCAAACCCAAAGAACTATGTGTAACAACTGAGAACATAAATAGTACATTTTTCTCTGTCAGGACATTGTGATTATTAATATTTGAATCTATGGAGTTTCCCTCATGGTTATTGTTATAACTTTCTCACAGGATACTGTACAACACAAGTTAGACATGAAATCTAGCAGTAAAGATGAAGGTGGGGCTCAGGCCAGTGATGTTATGGCCACTTCTGAGACACAGCAGACAGCAGACATTGGTACAAACAAAGAAATGGACAGAAAAAATATCGTTGATACTGTTTTCTTGATCCATGAATTAGGTTTTTTTTTAAATTTACAAAAAGCAATAGATTATTTTAAACACTGATTCCTAGACAAGATACTGGAGGATCCAGTGATTATATTTTCTTAAGAAAAAGTTGCAAATGAACAAAGCAGCTGCACAAGGAAGCCCTTCACACGGCTGTTGCTTTGTCCTTGAAGAGAAGAAATATTCGTGTAGACGGAGGTTAGGGAAACACCTAGCTTCTGTTTTGAGTTTCAGCTGTCAGAAGTATCCACGGATACACGCTGTGTGGTATCTTGTTTCTTTCCTGCTGAACTTATTTGGTACTTAAGGAACCACTTTCACCACTCCAATATAGCTTTTAATTAAGATTGACCTTCTTCATAATCTTCAGAATTAGAGAAGAATGATAATTTAAGCTTTGCTGTCACAAATGTAAGCTGTCCGTATGCCACTACAAGGAAGAACATCGCTTTAAATCTTGAATACCAAACAAATGCATTGGCTAGGTAAAACTAATCACAATAATCATTTTACTCTGCCACTTGCTGCTTGAATTTCACTAATCTAAATTAATATTTATGTTCTGACTCTGGACCCATTTAAAAGAAGTCTGACCATAATGGTTAATTTATAAAAAAAATTGTTTTTCTTTTGCATTTGCAAAAACATTGCAATAACAATAAAGAGAACTTTGTGGAGTTTTAGCTCAGTGGTAAAGCTTGTGGTTAGCTTAGCTCCAGAGCCTACCGACACAAAGACACTATTTGTGTTTGCCTTTCTCCTCAGTAGTTGTGTGTTCTCAGAAGTAACCATCTCCCATAACCCTACTACTTCAACTCAATACTTTTTTTTTTTTTTGAGACAGGGTCTCGCTTTGTAATTCAGGCTAGCCCTGAGCTCACTATGTAGCCCAGGCAAGCCTCGAACTAAGCAATCCTCCTGTCTCTGCCTCCCGAGTGCTGGGATGACAGGCGTGAGCCACCACGCCCGGCACTGTGGTATGTGGTATTGATTGCTGGTGGGCGTGAGTCTCCACGCCCAGCATTGTATGTGGTTACCGGGCATTGAACTCAACACCTTGTGCTTGTGAGGCAGGCGTCAGAACCACTGACCTAACCCTCCGGCCCAACTCAATACTGTTCAGTTATTTCTTTTCTGTACTTTAAGAAAATAAACCATTGGTTTTCTTTCCTCTCTACCTGTCTGTTAGGGTTTTACACTGACATAAAATATTTGAATTTTTAATGATCTTTTAACTTTCAAAAGCATTGGAGCATTCTGCTGATGGAAGGCTAGAGTTACAGATATTGTAAGAAACATGTTTCTTTTTTATAGAAGTTTTAATGTCTGAATTGGCTCTTCATTTTCTAAAATAAGTCTGTTTAATTTTAAAACTACTGCACTTAAATAAATGGATTATGTACATTACTATATTAACTGTATTACTATGAGTTAAATACATTACTACGTTGGTACTACCTTTCCAAAACTAAGATTCCAGTTCTGTGTACACAGGACAGTGTCGCTAAACCAAGTCCTCACTGTGGCATAATTCTATTTAATGTATAGAAAAGGAAATTTTACTCCATGAAAGATATAAATATCAAGTAATTTTCTCTTTTCAATTATATAAATTCTAGATATGTTTCCAAGATATTTTTTAACTATTAACAAAAAACTTGATGGAATTTACAGAATGGACTAAGAATTTTTTAAAAGCAAAAAATTAAAATGTATTTTAATTGATTTTATTGGTACATTTTGTACATATATTATGATCACATTCAATACTGAGAGTTTGTACCTATACATGACACATGCTGATTCTCATTATTTTCCATTCCTCTGTCTACCTTACAAGGTTCAGCATGCTTGCTTGCTTATTTATTTATTTGTTTATTTATTTATATGCTTTGCTTCCTTTTTAACCATCAGATTTTGAGTGGGGCTAGGGATTCAGCTCAGGGGCATTATGACTGCCTCCAAAATGAAAGGAATTCAATACCTGGTACTGGGAAGAAAAGAAAATATATTGAGCAAGAGGAATGTGTATGGATGAAGGAAACAGTACATCATTTGATTTTTAAAATGTTTAGAATAACACATAAAATGTGCATGAGCATATCTTTTTCCTATGTTTCCTATGACACATAATCTAAAACATCTTTAGCAACTACAGTATAATCATAATTTAAATTGAAATTACATTTAATGAGACCAACAGATAACATCTCAAAACTAAAGTGGTATTTGTGGTATTTCTCTTATTTGAAGTTATATACACATATACTGTGCTTTTGATTTCATCTTACATGATCGTGTATATTATCTTTTTCTTCTCTGTTTTCCTCCTCATCTCTCTCTGTTTCTTGAATTACTTTAAACACTCTCTTGGGAACTCTTGAAACTTTTAGATTTCAATTATAACTTCACAGGCTTCATAGGGGTCCATGTTATTATTTAAAGGCTGCTTTTAAAGGATGTTTAAATTGTTCTAACTTAAGCACATTTCCTCATGTTGAAATAGGTGTTTTTGGAATGAGTAATGCTGAAGAGATTCTGTAAAGTTTAGGAAGACTCTCAGATACCTGGAGACAAAGGAATCATGTTCTTTCTTTGAAGCCATCCATCATATATCATTTTCTGTCCTGTCAAAGTTACCATCCTATGCCCTGTTACCAAAATTGAATCTCTTTATTTTCTTTAATGAAACTATGTTTCTGTAAATTTAAAAATATGGAATTTCAAAGAAACTTGTAAGCCTCATGTGTTGATGCACAACTGTAATCCTGCCATTCTGTGATGCTGAGGCAAGAGGACTACAAATTGGAGCTCATCCCCAGACATTTTGTGAGTTTGTGTAATCAATTTAGAATATAAAAATTTAAAAAATGGCTAGGGATGTATCTCAGCATTAAGGCCACTGCCAAGAAATGAAAGAAAGGAAGGAAAGAGGAAGAAAAGAATGAAAAAAAAGGAAAGAAAGGAAGAGAGGAAAGAAAAAAAAAATCCTGATTTCTTTCATTCATGTATTGTCTCTACAAAGAAAGTGTTCACACATATTTTGGTATATCCCTTCAGAATACCTTCTGATGTGATTTTAGCCTATTGCTTCTTAGTCTATGTAAGATCCATGCAGTCTTTTGTTAACTGTACATGTATCTTCCATATAATAAACTTACAAAATACATAGTGTTTTCAAAGTAACACCTATAAAATTCTCTGTTTCTCCCCCTCTCATACAAACACACAAATGCACACATGCGCCACACACACACACACACACACACACACACTTGTCATACACACACCACGTTGCTATTAATATCCAATACTTTTTTTTTTTTTTTGAGACAGGGTCTCGCTTTGTAGTTCAGGCTGGCTCTGAGCTCACTATGTAGCCCAGGCTAGTCTGGAACTCAGCAATCCTCCTGTCTCTGCCTCCCAAGTGCTGGGATTACAGGTGTGAGCCACCACGCCAGGCACTGTGGTATATGGTATTGATTGCTGGTGGGTGTGAGTCTCCACGCCCAGAATTGTATGTGGTTTCCAGGATCAAACTCAGGACCTTGTGCTTGCGAGGCAGGCACCAGAACCTCTGAGCTAACCCTCCGGCCCAACATCCAATACTTTTAATGGTGTGTAAGTGCATGGAATATGAGGGTATCAGTGCATTTAGTCACCTTCAAGGAAAATTACACTAGATGTTACATCATTGTACTGAATTTTGTGACATCTGAATTGTTTCATAATGGTAAATTTGTTTTGCTCTGTTCCATGTTGTGAAAAGAAATAGAGTAAAAATTTAAATCTGAAATTTTCCATTTATACCTTTTTTGTGCACGTGTGTTATTTTGTAACAAGATGTGTTTGATCATTTGGAAACCAAAATGAGCATCAGTCATGAAAATATCTTCTGTTATTTATGTCATGCCCTTCCTGGCTCTGCCCCTCACTCCCTCAGCACGTATGTGGGCACAGTTGCTGGAAGGCTTGGGATATATCGCCACTGTCTCATCGATCCCAGCCAAAGAGAGATCACACTATCTACAGTGTACAAATTTATTTCATACTGTATGCCTTCAAAATTGCTACTTTCATATATGGTCTAGCATATTAAAAATAACTTAGTTTTTCCAAGGAAATACATGACAGAACATATGCATTATCCAGTATGTGCAATTATGGGCAACATCCCTTTAACAATGACTCAGAAACATTTGTTTAGACACATAGAGGCCAAGACATAAATCTATGCATCCATTTAATCTGGTCAGAAGGGAGAAACCATACAGTAATTTAGACTCAAGTGGAATATGTAATACATCTTCATTTTTAGACTGTGATAAAGTGTGTACAGGATATAAGAAATGTACATATGGTACCCTAGCCCTGTGAGAAAATACATAAGGAAGGACAGATGGGGAAACCTTCCCTGAGGCTGAGTTCAGATAAATTAACATCAAGTTTAGGCCAAAACGTTTCTGTTGTACTTCCGTAAACTGAAATTGAAAAAAAAAAAAAAAAAAGAAGGAAAGAAAGAAAAAAAGAGATGAAACTCTTGTAGAACATGGCAAGGAACTTAACAGTGGTGTCGTGAGAATGCAACGGTGAGGGCGCTGAACAGAGGGTGCAGTGAGTCTGCAGAGACAGCCAAAGATGAATAAGATCCAGGTCTGCCCAGGAAAGCCAGTGCAGTCTCCAAAGGGGTACGATTTGCTGGTGCCTTCAGGAAGCCTTTAGCTCAGGGATTTCTACTGTGGAGGTTGTGTGACCATCAACTTATGCATGGTTTCAGGGAAACCAAAAACCACTATACGAAACTGTATTTAGATCACATACTTCTAACTCAGAATCTAAAACTAAATCTAAATAGCTGATCCAGAAAACTCTTTATTTATCAGAGTTTTAGCATTCCTCAAATTTTAACTCTTTAGAAAATCATTCTTTCTGCATAAATTTGCTTCCTTAACATTTTATCACACATTTGTGTTTTTAATCAAAAGAAAATTTTTAGATATTTGTTATGAAAAATTATTTTTAAGAAAATGCTTTTCTTGCCCACTTATATAATATCAGTTTAAAATCATTTTCTAATTAAAAATAAATCTACAGAAGAAAGATTGTGCCAGCCCAATCTATATTAATATGCTTTCTGATGCAGTATTAAAATTTATCAAATTTGTCAACATATATTTTATCTCAGGATTTACTGTACATTTCTCATTAAGTTTTTTAGCTGTGAGTTTGAACTCTGCAAAATAGATTTTATGGTTAAATTATAATTCTGACCAAAATGCTCTAATTAAAATACACCCAATACTACATCATAACTGTTATTGTTTCAGTAGTGTAATTATTTGTAACATTTTTGTTATGATGTTTTGTTAAAATAGCAATTGCAATGCTAGTTTCATTACTAACACCTACTTTACTGTGTTCATGACATGTTCTGCTTGCTCTGAGATATGAAGTAATTCATTTAGCCTGTATCATTAAAACTAGACTGACTCATAGCTCTTCTTTAATGAACTATTTTCTAAACCTAACACCATTATTTAAAGATAATGATGCATTTTTATATGTGATAAATGTAAAAATTCCTGAATTTGTTGACCAATCAGAAAATATGTGAAAAATGTTCAGTATCACTGGCCATGAGAGAAATGGCCTATTAAATCAACATGGAGGTTCCATGTGACTCCATAAAAGATGAGGTATCATCAAAGTCAAATGCTGCTGAAGCTGTGAGGGGGGAAACCTTTCTCCATTGTTGTGGGAATGTAAACAAGTGCAGGCGCTGTAAAGATCAATATGGAGAGCCCTCAGGAAAGTAGTAGAGAATAGGGAAACAAGTTTAAATGAGAAGGGTTATAAAAAGATGAAGCAGGGGAGAGGAAGGAATGAAAAAGGGATTAGCAGAAGAGAAATAAAAAACATGGAAATAGAGTTTTTGCCGATGGGAAGGGGAACAAGATTTGGATAGAGCAGGGAAGGGTGGGAGGGAAAGGAAGCACATGAAATGTGTTACACACATGCACAATAAATGCAATCATTCCCCATTGCCATCATGTACTAGCTAAAGGAGAGAAAACGCCTACCATTAGGAATTCCATTTGACCCAACTATTCAGTTTTTAGGTATCTTTCAGTAAACATTAACGACAACATGTTACAGTGATACAGCATACTTATGCATACAGTGAACATTTCATAATAGATAAATATAGGAAGCAGCTTACATGTCCATAGATAGATGAATGGATGAAGAAAGCTGTTTACACATGGTGGAGTGCTACTGTGCCATTATGAAGCATAAACTTGATTCATTTTAGGAGTAGATACTTGCACACTTGCATCACAATGTTAAATGAAAAGAAATCAGAAACACAAGATTAAATGTCACAAAGTTTTCTTATATAGGAAAGCCAAAATATAAAGAGCATAACAAAAGATTACACAAAAACAAGTAAGGAGATACATGTTTTTGAAATGGGAAGGAGATCAAGAGCTTGAGGATAGAGGAGGGAGAAAGAGAGAAAGGGAATGAGAAGAGTCAAAATGTGTGTTGTGCGTTCAATGTCTCTCCATAAGGGCTGTGGTTATGAATGCAAATATATACTGATTTAAAGTAAACACTGAAAAGAGAGAGAGAGAGAATATTGCTTTCATCTTGATTATAAAATTTGGGGTACACTTGATGCCTACTATAAAATATTTCAACAATTATTATATCTGAGTCATTAAATGGAAGGACTTTTAGTCCTTCAGGATGACTGATATCATTTTATGGTTACTAACTGTGCTTTGGTCTATGTTCTGCTTGCATCCATTACAATTGTCTCTCAAAACTTTTTAATTTTTTTACAATGAAATTATGATGCTAGCAAAAAAAATAGAGATATGGGTGGAGAGAGGGAGAGAGAGAGGAAGAGAGAGAGAGAGAGAGAGGGAGAGTGACAGAAACAGTGAAGAACAGAGTGGAGTACAAATACCCACCTCTGTTGGATTATCGCTTCCCTTTTCCATGTGCAGTCTCTCTCTCTCAGTAGTCTGCCACACCTCAACCTGTCTCTTGCACTTGTCTGTGGAGACTCCACAATTTTAGAGCTTTAGAACATTTGGTTTCAATGCCTGTAAATAGCTAGAATTGTTAGAAAAATAAATATCCTAAAATTTTGGCATCATGGAGTCAAATCTATTTATATTCTACTTTTATCAAGAAAGACTGGAAACCAGCCCTCAAAGTGGCTTCTCTCTGAAGATCTAATTCCCAGAACCGAAGGAACAAACATGTTGTGGTCAGAGATGAACAGTTGAGTGCTTTGCTTGAGCTATTCAGTGGGAACAATTTTGGCAAGAACAATTTAGGGGAAAGTTTATAAAAGTTGAAACACATATTCTGGTTTTATAATAGTGGGTTAGAATGGATTAGTGAGAATTTCTTTAGTTATTTTAAAGTGGAATAATCACAAGACACAAGGATGGGTCTCATTCCAGTATTATTAGAATTATGGTGTGTTCCTTAGACATCTAGTACTAGAAAAGTGCTACATTAAAATGTTCAATTCATTCGACCTGAATTTTTTTGACTTTTTCACTGATTTGGGCAAGATATTTTATTTTGATTCAATATCTTTTATGGAATCTTTTAATGTTTCCAAAACTTTACAAAGCTGGGTTTAAGAAGTCTTATAGGTTTTTTTTTTCAAATTTTAATTTGATTGTTTTAGAATTTTTTTTCTCTCTTCCAATTTTCAAAAGTCTCCCCTCATTCATAGTTGCAACAAAGCAGCTATGATATCTTTGTCACTGCTTCTAATTGTGGTGCTGGAGAAAAAAAATACTCCCAAGTAAGTCAACAGTGCATGTAAAAGGAAAAGAAAATCCTCTGTATTGGAAAATGTAGTTTACTTACAATTGACTTTTTCATGGTTCACTGTATCTTCCAATTTTCTCTGATGGAAAAGAGATATGTACATAAGCAAAGGGATTGGTCTCAAGCAGAGAGAGGATCAATCATAGTATTAGTGGTTCGTTTCCCAGGAGGAAGGCTTTATGAATTCATTAAAACTCAGGCCAAACAATGCTCATATTGAGAAAGTATTAGAACAAAACTATTAAACTTTCTAATGGATCAATTTACTAGACTATCTAGAAAGTTCCTGAAGATGCCGCTGTGTGTGTATCATGAAGGTTTTAATACCAAACTGAGTTCTACCTACAGGCAAGTCTTAGAAATATTTGCCCACCAGAAGTTTGAGGGGATGTTGTTATGCATGTCAACAGAGAGGAGTCTTACCTCAAGGTAAACGTGTTAGCATGTTATGTTGCTTGTACTTTTTCTAGTTTTTCTATATGCTTTTTTAATCATAACTGTCACTCTTCTAATATGTGTAAAAAGATATATATGTGGATATATATACACACAAACTTCTAATTTACCATCATTACTAGGATCTCCTAATTTATTACACTCTTCCTAATATTACTTTCCTCCATTACAGTACTTTCTTCCCCCTTTTCCAGAATGTTCTTTTTAAAATACAGGTGATATGCTATTCTAGAAAATCTGTGCACTTTTTTAAAAATTTTGAACCTTTCTTGGTATATTTTATATATTATGTGTAACACATTTTATATATATCATCACACATAATATTTAGAATTTGTACCATCACATGACACAATTTAATTCTCATTTTTTACCATTCTCCCACCCTTCCTACAACCCCAGCCCCTATATACATAAGCTTTGTTTCCCTTTTATTATTACCATCATATTTTTCTTTCCCTTGTTATTTACACCTACACCCCATTTCCCTTTCAATATTTTCTACTTCACAATATCTACCGTATATTCTAGAGCTCATTTACATTATCAGTTTCTCATACCAGAGAGAAGATGCAATATTTACAGGCCTATGACCTATTTATTTCACTTATGAGTATGTACTGAAAGTACTTCCATTTGAGTATAAATGACTCAAACTTACCATTCTTTCTTTTTAATTGAATTCTTTATTGGTACAATTTATATACCTCTCAAAATCACGTATAACATTGGGGAATTTGTACCAGTATATGACACAAGTTAATTCTCATTTTTACACATATCCTTCCCACCCACACCTCCTCACCCCCTTTATACATGCTCTTTTATTTTCTTTCTGTATCATATGTATTCCTTCCCCTCATTACATTCCCACACAAAATTTCCTATGGAAATTTCCCACTCTATAAAAGCTGTCATACTTTCTAGAGCTCATTTGCATCTACAGGTGTTCATGCCAAAGAGAAGATCCGAAATTTGCCTATCTGTGATCTATTGATTTCACTTATTAGTATATCCTCCAGGTGTCTCCATTTGCACCTAAATGGCTCGATCTTGTCATTCTTTATGGCAGAGTAATACTCCATTTTATTAAAAAACCACATCTTTTACACTTGATCTTAGCCAAAAGGCCGAGAAGCGATACAAAAACCACATCTTCTTTATCCATTCTCCAGTTGATGGACATTTGGGTTGTTTCCAAGATTGAGCTATCACGAACTGAGCTGCTATGAACAAGGGTGTACATCTGTCTTTCCAATGTGATTTTTTAAATTCTTTTGGGTATATTCCTAGCAGGGGATAGCCGGGTCAAATGGGACCCCTAATCCTAGTTTTCTGAGAAATCTCCACACGGATCTCCACAATGATTGCACAAGTGTGCAATCCCACCAACAGTGGAGAAGGATTCCTTTCTCCCCACAGCCACGCCAGCATTTATTGTTGGGTGATTTTGTGATTGCGGCCATTCTTTGTGGAGTGAGATGAAATCTCAGTGTTGTTTTCATTTGAATCTCTCGAATGACCAGTGATGTTGAACATTTCTTCATATGTTTCTTCGCGGCTTTGACTTCTGCCTCTGAGAAGTGTCTGTTCATTTCAGATGCCCATTTTTGAATTGGGTCTTTAAACTTGGGGAGGCTGATCTGTTTGAGTTCTTTATATATTGTAGATAATAGCCCTTTGTCTGATACACAGCTAGTAAAGATTTTTT
>PVIC010035341.1:0-18961 GCA_004025085.1 Thryonomys swinderianus | reverse complement strand
GCCTCCGGAGTGCTGGGATTACAGGCGTGAGCCACCACGCCCAGCATTATATGTGGTAACCGGGGATTGAACTCAGGTCCTTATGCTTGCGAGGCAGGTGCCAGAACCACTGAGCTAACCCTCCGGCCCCCAATTTCATTCTTATACGTATGTTACACCATGTTTTGAAGCAACTTTTTCTTCCTACTGTGTATTACTAGCATCTTTACTGAAAATCAATTGAGCACATATGTGTGGGTTTATTTCAGGATTCCAAGTTGTGTTGCACTGGTCCATGTGTTAATTTAACTTTTGCTACTGCCATACAGCTTTAATGACTTATCTATGTAATACAGTTTTAAATTAGGAGAAGCTATGGCTAAACTGTTTGTTCATCAGTGCCTTAGCTAATGGAGATACTTTGTGAATCTACATGCTGGCTTTATATTGCTCTGAAAAGCAATTTTGATAGAGCTCATGTTGACTTCCTGGAGCATTATCAGTAATATAAACACTTTAACAGGATTAATTCTTTTACCTGTGAACGTGGGGATCTTTCCACTTATTTGTCATTTCTTCAGTTTCTCTTATCAGTGTTTTATAGCAATAGCATAAAGGTTTCCCTTTGATTAAATTTATTATTAATGATCTTATTTTTGTGCCTAGTACAAATATAATCATTCTCTTGATTTCTCATCTAGATTTCTAGTGTACAGAAATAGTACTGATTCTAGGGTATATTTTTTTACTCTGCTATTTTACTACATATTAACAGAATTTTGCTGAAGACTTTCAGGCTTTAAATATATATATATATATATATATATATATATATATATATATATATATATATATATATATCAATCATCAGGAAAGAGGAACTTTTCCTTTCCTATTTGAATACTTGGGTTGTTCTCTCTTGCATAATTGCCCCGGCAAAGATTTTCAATAATACACAGAATGCATGAGGGAAATGAGGGCATGCGTATGATTTTTCAAATCTTGGAGGAGAAATCTTTCCATTTTTTAACCTCTTGTACAGAGGGAATTATGGGCTTCTTTTATGTGCTGTATATTGCTTCTGAACCTAATTTAGTGAGGACAATTTATTACAAAAAGCTTTGGGATGTTCATAAATGTTTTCTTGCACTTCATTACATGATCATAGGCTCTTTATCCTTCATTTTATAATGTCCGTATGTATTACAGAGGTCTGGATGTTAAACCACGAAGACTTCCAATGCATCAGTCCAAACTGATCAGGGTAGTTGACATATTTGGAACATTCTTTAATTTATTTGAATAGTATATATTCAAGACTTTTTTCCATCTGCGTTTATGAAGGACATTTAACTATAATTTTCTCTCTATTTTTTATAATGTCCCTTTCTGGCATTGTTTTTTTCTTTATGTTTGGAAATATTTTCTCCTTTTTGATTTACATTGGAAGAGTTTCAGAAGGACTCTAAGTACCTCACAGAATTCAGCAGCAAAACCTCAGCCTTTTTATCACTTATATTATCTTTTCAATTTCTAATTTTGTTTGAATCATTCCTTTCCTTTTATTCAATGTGAAAGTTTTTCTTTCCAAAGAAAGTTTCATCAATTTAGGGTATTGATTTGGTATTGTTTATTTCATTTATTTTTGCTAAAGTCTTTATTTTTCGTTTCTGCTAACTTTGGGATTAGACTTCTCCAAATTTTTATTAGTCCATGTTTTCAGTATATAATAATTTCATTCACTGCAGGTAATTGGTATATGTACATAACACAGTTTATTTATTTTCTCTTTCTTTCCACCCTTTTATTTTGACAGGATCAGTTAGATCTTTTTTATTTATTTATTTTTAACAGGGTCTAGCTTTGTAGTTGAGGTTGGCCCTGAGCTCATTAAGTGGCCCAGACAAGCCTCCAACTCAGCAATCCTCCTGCCTCTGACTCCCAAGCTAGGATTATAGGTTTGAGCCACCAATCCTGGCCAGATTTATCTTTCCTATAAAACCTTATAAATGTGATTATTGATTTTCTACCTGAATAAGAAAAGTTGTTTCTTTCAAGTCTTCCCTTTTTTTTTTTTTTTTTTTTTTTTTTTTTTTTTTTTTTTTTTTTTTTTTTTTTTTTTTTTTTTTTTTTTGAGACAGGGTCTCACTTTGTAGTTCAGGCTGGCCCTGAGCTCTCTATGGTGCCCAGGCAAGCCGCCACAACTCAGCAATCCTCCTGTCTCTGCCTCCCGAGCACTGGGATTACAGGTGTGAGCCACCACGCCTGGCACTGTGGTACGTGGTATTGATGGCTTGTGGGCGTGAGTCTCCACGCCCAACATTGTATGTGGTTACCGGGGATCGAACTCAGAACCTTGCGCTTGCGAGGCAGGCGCCGGAACCACTGAGATAACCCTCTGGTCCAAGTCTTCCCTTTTTTGTATGTGGTTTTTGCTATAAACTTCCCACTTAAAACTGTTCTGGCTGCATCCTAATTAATTTCCTTGTTTTCTTCAAATTCTTTTCTAATTTCCTTTTTAATGTTTTCTATCACCCACACCTGATATAAATCAGAAGGTTAATTTTTTATGGATTGTGAATTTTCTGAAATTCTTTCCAGATTTTATTTAAGATCTTCCTGGAGAATATTTCTTTGTGCTTGGGAAAAAAAAAAAAAAATGTATGTTCTCCTGGTGTCAGAAGGAATGATTTGTATATACCTATTAGATAGAATTGGTCTAAAATTTGGACCAATTCCAATATTTCAATTTTTACTTTTATGTTACAATGACATGTCCACTGAAAAAGGAGTATCGAAGGCCTCTACTACTACTGTATTGCAGTCTACCTTACTTTTCAGATTTAAATTGTCCTGATATAAAGTGCTTCTATACTTGCAATTGTTATATAGTCAATTTATCATTATGTGGAGATCTTTTTTGTGGCACTTTTCAGTTTTAATTTATTTCCATTTTGTCTAAACTCAATATCATTATTCTCATTTTCTATCATTTCATTACTGTAGACTGTTTTTTCCTGACCTATTTACTTTTACCCTATGTGTGTACTACCAAGTGAGGTCTCTTCAAATAGTTAGGTCATATTTTTCTATCAATTCAGCAACTCTTTAAAAAAGGTGATTCAATTCCATTTAAGGTAATCACTGGTATGTAAAGATGTATGACTACCATTTTGCTAATTGTTTTGAAGGCATTTTTCTACTATTTAATGTCATATGTAGTTTGATATTTTAGATGATTTAAATAATTTGTTTATATTTTGTTCTTTACTGAGGAATTTTGCTTGGAAGTTCCCAGGAAATTCACATGAACTACCGACTACTTAAAGCAACCTACTTCAATTTAATTTGTACTAATAATGTAATTGTATACAACTCTATACGTCTACCCTGACATATACATATTTATTTCTGCTATCAGAATTTACATCATTTTCTACTGTGAATCTATTGACATTTTATGCTAGATAAAGTAGTTATCAATCACTTTGTGTTTCAACCTTCATGGTAGGAATAAAATTATTTCACATCATTATAGTACTAGAATATTCTCAATATCACCTTATGTACTACTAAGTTTTGTGCCTTTATAGAGTTGATGTCATTAATTGTTGGCCTTTTCTTTCAGGTTAAAAAAAGTTACTTTTAGAAAATTCTGAGAAGAAAGTCTATAGTTAAATGGTAACATTTATTACAATAAGTTGACCAGTGTTTAGCATAAGAATTCTAATTTGGTGGGACCTTGTTTTGGTTCTCATAAAAGTATTTCCTTAGCTTTTGTCTAGAAAACATATTCTTTCTTAATTCTTAAAGTGGCATTTGCAACATGAGGTATCCTTGTTTGGATTTTTTTTTTCTTTTCAACTTTGCGTATATCATCACAGTTAATCCTATGCTGAAAAATTTCACCTTGAGAAATCTGCACCATATTGTACTGGAGCTCCTTTGTATATAACAGTTTTCCTATGTCTTCTTGATCTCATAATTTCTTCTGTCTTTATTTTCCATAATTTGATTATTCTGTGTCTTAGATCACCCCTCTTTGGGTTTGGTTTGGAGATCTCTTCCCAGCTTTTACCTGGATATTAACATCAACCCAAGAGAATGGAATTTCCAGCCATTAAGTGTGCTTCCTGAGAATTCTTTTCTTTCACTTTTTCTTCTGCATCTTTTATTATGAAAAAGTTTGCTCAGCTTATAACTTCTCATAATTCATATGGGATAACTTCAATCTTTTTGTTATTGCTCCTCTAACTCAACAATTGCAAATGTGCTATTTTCAAGTTCATTAGTTTTCTATTGCTTGATTCTGCAGTGGAAGTTTTCTAATGAGCTGTTAACTTCAGTTGTGGTGTTCTTTATCTCTAGAACTACTATTTTGTTGTTTGCCTTTGTCTATTTGTCAAAATATTTTTGTTCACATACTTTCTTTGATTTTCATTTTGTATTATAATTCACTGAACTTCTTTAAATAGTTTTTTTTTCTCAAATTCCTGTCACTACTTTTATGGATTTCCAGTTCTACATGGTAAAATATTGAAAGTTTATTGAGTATTATGAATCTGTGATTAATGTAATTTCTGTGTCCTCACATTGCTATCCTTGTATTTACAAATCCCCATCTCATGTCCTGTATATGTCTTTTCTGTTAGGAAAAAAAAAAAACATATTCTATTTATTCTAGACTGTGATTCAAAAAGGGCCAGTTAAAAGATAGAGCTAACTACAGAGTCTCTAGTTAGCTGGGGCATTGCCTTTGTTTGGTAGTTCTGGTTGGGCCCTGTAGACTGCCAGAATGTTGGTTCTGTCCTGAGAAAACTCTTAGTTAAGGTGATTGCAGGACTTCAGGGTGGGCTTCAAATTTAGGCAGAGATGTTCCTGGATACAAGCAAGACCTGTGGCTTTATTCACTAGAAATTTATGAATGAGGATTGCATCTCAGGGAAGAGGTGTGAAGGAGGCATTTGACCTCCTGGATCAACAAGATCTAGTCCCTATACTTCTCCAAATTTATCATGGACTCCTTATTTGGTAAGATCATTGCATAGGACTTTTGGCTGGGTGGACCTATTGCTTGACAGTCATGTCAAGTATGCCTAGACCATCTAAATATCTCCAAATTAGATAGGGCAGGTCTCTCTTTCTCTGGGTGAGGCTGTCAGGTTTGCTTTCAGCCTGAGAATGTAGACTAGCTTTCTAAAAGAAGAAGCTAGATTAAAATTCACTGTATTTCTGAACACAATCAGTTAAGGTCAACAAACTTATCAGCCATTTGCAAAAGTGCAGGCAACCCAGTGTGGAGAAATCCAAACAAGGACTTATTTCCAAGTGCTAGTTACTCTCATTTATGCCTCTTTTCTTTTTTACTAGTGGACTTTGGGTCTTCTGGCTATATTAGTATCTCTCTGTTCCTTGTGATTTGAACCCAGAAGTGGGCTTCTGGAGATATGCCTTGTAATATCAGGGGTACTGGATGACTGTGTTGAGCTGTTTTTTTTTTTTTTCCTTGTTTTTTCCTTAGTATAGAAATTGTGGGTCCAGGAAAATCCTAGGTCTGGTTTTTATGCCAGTTTGAAATAGAGGGAAGTGCAATGTTTTTGAAAGACTGTTCTTTTCATCCTTTATATTTATATTCTTACTCAGTTTTCAGAATGCATGGGTATCTGAGGCTTGCTTGCAAGTGTTGGCATGTCAAAGTAATGTTGTGGTTTCTGGATAACTGCTAGTTGGACTTGTCATTGGAAGAGTGGTGTCTGACACTTCAAATTCTGGCATCTTGCTGTTGTTACTCCCTGTACATTGTACTTGTTTTTAAAGTTTATTTACCACACAAAGGTCAGTGAAATCAAAATGGCCTCTCAAAAGTAATGCATTGAATATTACATCCAGTTTATCTTTATTTACCAAAAGTAGCTCCAAAGGACACTAGAACACTTGTTAACTTCTGTTCTTGTCCAGTTGGCTCTAATCTAATTACTAGCAAAAGTAAAAGAAAGATTACATGAATAAATATCCAAATGACCTCTAATTAAACTAATAGACTTCAGCTGTGGCTTTATTAGTGGTAATATAAGAAAAATAAATGTATACAAAACATGCTGAATAATACTTTGTAAATTTTCAACATTTCTCACTTAGATTAACTGAAGAATTTAAGTTAAAGAATTTAAATTGAAGAATTTAAATTCTATGTTCATTATTTCCATTACTTTAGAACAATTTCTATGAGCAACTAATTGTGACAAATTGTAACTTTATTACTAGGTAACACTGGAAAGGGTACTAGACTTGGAACTAGGGTAATTATCTCCGGGAATCACCTAATTAGCAATATGACTATAGGAGTCATTTAAGCTTCAGAAGTCTGTGTTATATATTCACCTATGTTTACATGTGCATATAAATTTTATACATGGATCAATGTTTAGAATGCACCCATTTGTGTTAAGGTATAGATATTGTTGCAAAAAATGTAAAATGTTCATCAAAATTTCCTCTTCTTCACTGGAATGCAATAAACTGTATTTCCTGTATCCCCAAAAGTTATGTGCTCCCATGACATTGAGTTTTACAATTGCATCTGATGTGATATGTTTCCATAAAAATCTCTACTCTGTGAATTTTTGGCATGGAGATGATCATAATGCCCTTGAAAATAACATGTCACAGAGGGAGAAGGTAGGTCATCTTGCCAAACTATTTGGCTACATAAGATTATGACCTGAATGAGAGAGATTTTCTATTATGGTAAATCACTGAAATTGCTCACATATACTAAATGTACAGCATACTGTGCCACTAAGGGCTGAGAATGTCAAATAGTGAAGAACACAGAGCTATGTAATAGGACCTCAGAAATGTGAGAAAGAATGGCAAGTCTGTTATACAGCAGGAATCATACTGTTTTGCGGGTAGAAAGATGGTAGTATCGTAGGAAAATATGCACTCCCTTTTCCAAACCAGACTCTAGGCAATGGAGATGTGCAGCAGAATCAGACAGCTGTGGAAGGAGTTGAAAAATATACACGTGGGAAACTATGTTTATGTGTGTACAGGTATATCTTTCAACTCCAACTACATATAACATTTATATTCCTTTACAGTGTGTTAGCTCTGGATAATTTACTAATGTACTAGTCCTGAATTAAAACTTGATTCATATATTTTAAGGTGCATCAAACAAGGGATTTTTAACCATACTGTTACTTTTATTATAAAGTGAAGCCTTCAGATTTATATTTTAAAGTATAAATTTATATGCAAGGAAGAAAACTATTAGTATATTAAGCCAAGGAAACTGATAAAAGGAAACTGTTAGGAAAGTAGAGGATCTTAAAATCTATGCTGAGACACCATAATTTACGTATATGCATTCTCACAATGGCTTGTATTCCTTTATCTTAGGGAAAGACTATGAAGTATATACTGACTGTGTGTAATGTAACATTTGAAAAGATCTATAGATTGCTACTACAACCAATGCATTGAAATATCTTGCTAATATTTACTTGGAAAGTAAGGAGTTTTTAAAAACATCATATTGAAGAAATGGGTTACCACTGTGATCATGGCAGTCATTCAACTCTTACTTTGCATCAACCACTCACTCGATCTGATGGTGAAACCAATACTTTGGAATTATATAGTTTCTACTCTCATGAATATTGTATGTGACTGGAAAAATGACGATGAAAACATAAAACATCCCAATAAACACTATCTTTGCATGCCCTGGTAATATATTAGGAGTTCCTGAGTAATCAATGTTATGGTTTGGTTTTCACATATCCTATAATTTTATTTATTTTTAATTATCATGGCATACTGTTGACTATATATGTGAATTCATTCTGTTTTTCCAAGAACACTATGCAATAGTTACTATTATACACTATTGGAGAGTAAAATAAAGATTAGAGAATCATATAGCTTTCTGAAAACTATGAAGCTTATAAATAGCAGACCTGAGATTATGACCAGACTTCTTAACCCCAAGGGCCATCCTTAAAAGCCCAGCATGGTAAACCCATAGAGTTACACTTCAATATCATTTTAAGAATACGAGAAGCATTAGCACAGAAGAATGCTGTAATTCACCTACCATGCTTTTGAAGAGTGTAGAATTGGTGGATAAGAGCAGTGATATTGAAGGTGTTATATATAAATCACTCTATGACCTAGCCAAACAAATAAAATATGGGGATGAAGGACAAAGGTAGAATATGTGTTATGTCTAAACAGATAGCATTAGAATACTGAGGTTGAGATTAGACTCAATGTCATAATTAAGTTCTTGTTGTCTTTGTTTATAAAATGTTTATTCTGTCTGTACACAGAGAATTTGCTTCATTTTTTTAACACAAAGAGTTTGTTACTCACTGGGCTGACAACAAATTCTACTGAAATGACAAATAGCACAGTCAGACTACCTGCAACTAAATATTCATCTAATCTGTTTGCCTAATCTAAATGTAACTTTATTTTCTCTCCTAAACATAAATACAGGAACTGGAAATACCCTTCTTGAAATGAAACTATTCCTTCAGAAAGAAATTTCCACAGAAAATTCAAAACTTATGATTTTATTTCACTGTTTATTTTTTCTACCGTCACAAAAAAATCCTACTTATCAGTTTACTTTCTGAACTAAGGATGATGAGCACTTCAAGTAGAAGGAAATATGAAGCAGAGAGTACTCAATATGGCTTTGTTTCATGAGGTTAGCAAGGCTTTACTACAGAAAGTCAGAAACATAGCCTGCTTTAAATAATTTAAGGATTCTGCAGCCAAAATCACTCACAGGACACCAATGATCTTACATAGCATAGGAACAGGGACAACAATAAATGAAAAGCTTTAAATCTTTAAAACATTTTATTAATACATTAACATGAAAAACAATAGCAAATCCTTATAAATGCATACACACAGTGACATTTGTTGAGAATATATTTTGCCTCATTGCTTTACCTTAATATACAGTATAAACATTATGAAAATACATCTATAAAACCTATTACCCCTCTGCATTTACAAAAGCTATTCCTGTTTTTTCCTATTTTTCTCATATGTTTTTATTCCTTTCTTCCCCCCACCCATCCCTAGTTTTTCTTCTTCCTTAAACATTTTCTTCCTATTTCACAACATCTATGTTATACAATATGGTTCTCCCACTCTCAGTTTCTCAGACCAAATAAATTATTTGCTATACATACATGTGTGTACTATATATTTCACTTAAGACTATGGCCTCATTATGCACTCACTGAGCTATAAATGTCTCAAGCTTAATGTGCATTATGGTTGAGTAATACTCCATGTTATTAAAAAGAAAAAAAAATAAACTCACATCTTTATCTAGTCACCTGTTGATAGGTATTTTGGTTGTTTCCATGATTTACCTATTGAAAACTGCACTACTATAAACTTGGGTAAACATGTATTACCATAGTATGATGCTTTTAATTCTTCTGGGAAGATAGCCAGCTGTTGAACAGCTGGATCAAATGGGATCTCAATTTCTACTTTTGTTGTGAAACTCAATACTGATTTTCACAGTGGTTGACCACTTTACCCTCTCACGAAACAGTGAAGAAGTGTTCCTTTTTCCCCATGGCCCAGCCAGGATTTATTAGTTGACTTCTTCATGACTGACAGTCTTTCTTGAGGAAGATAACATCTCAGTGTTATTTTCATTTATATTTCTCAAATCAGCAGTGGTGCTCAACATTTTTTTAAACTGACTTTTTTTTTTTTTGAGACAGGGTCTCGCTTTGTATTCAGGCTGGCCCTGAGCTCACTATGTAGCCCAGGTGAGCCTCGAACTCAGCAATCCTCCTGCCTCTGCCTCCCGAGTGCTGGGATTACAGGCGTGAGCCACCACGCCCAGCTTAAACTGACTTCTTTATTGGTACAATTTATATACATCTCACAATCACATATAACATTGGGGAATTTGTACAAGTTAATTCTCATTTTTACCCATATCCCTACCTACCCATACCTCCCCACCCCCTTTATACATATTCTTTTATTTTCTTTCTGTATCATATTTATTCCTTCCCCTCATTACATTCCCACACCAAATTTCCTATGGAAATTTCCCACTCTATAAAAGCTGTCATACTTTCTAGAGCTCATTTGTATCTACAGGTGTTCATGTTAAAGAGAAGATCTGGAATTTGCCTATCTGTGATCTATTGATTTCACTTACTCAACATTTTTTATGTATTTATTTATTGAGTCTACTTCATCTACAAAAATGTTCATTCAGACACTCATTTTTCAATTGAGTTTATATTTGGGGGTACTAATATTTTTCAAGTTCTTTATATATTGTGATAACAGGCCTTTGTCTAAGTAACAGCAGGTAAAAACTTCTACATTTTGGGTTGTCTATTGACTCTGTTGGTGGTTTCTCTTCCTATACTTTCTAATAGACATAAATCACTCTTGTTAACTCTTTGTTCTAATTCACATGTAACTGAGATTTTCTTCATCAAGTCTTTTCCCATGCCAATGTTTTCAAAGTTCTCCCTAGCCTCTCTTTCATCAGGTTTAGCCTCTATTTTAATGTTTAGATCTTTAATTCATTTGATATTAGTGTACCATAAGAGTTATGAGTCTAGTTTTAATTTTTGAGATGTTGAGATTCCAAAAAAGCTATCCTTCCTCAGTGAGGATATTGTACTGTTTTATCAAAGATGAGGTGGTACAGTATGGCTGGAGTTGTTTCATGTTTTCTAAACTGCTCTGTTCACCATCAAATCTGTTTATTTGCCAGTACCATACTGCTTTATCACAGTAGCTTTATAGTATACTTTCAAATTGGGGATAGTGATAACCCTGCATTGTCTTTGTTACCTACAAATGCTTTTGGTATTCTAAGTCTCTTGTAACTCTAGATGAATTTTTGGAATGTTTCTCCAGTCTTGTGAAACATGTTGTTTTAATTTCAACTGGAATGCATTAATCCTATGTAGCAGTTTTGTAAGTATGGCCATTTCTACTATTGGTTCTCTGTACACAGGAGCCAGGGGCACCTTTCCATTTTCTAACATCCTTTTCAATCTCTTTTGTTTTAGAATGCTGCAGTTTTCAGAATAAAATTCTTTTGTTAAATTGACCCTTAACTATTTTTTTGATGTTACTGTAAAAGGAATTGTTTTCCCTAATCAATTTTTCAGTGAGTCTGCTGTTTGTATACCAGAAGGCTACTGATGTTTGTATCCAGCTACTCTACTGAATCTGGTTATTAAGTCTAGAAACCTTTTGTTAGAGTCTTTGGGGTCTTCTATATAGACTATCATGTCATCCACAAATAATGTCAGTTTTCCTATGTTTATTCATTTTATTTCTTTTTCTTGCCTGATTGCTCTAAATAATGTTTCCAGAAAAATACTGAATAAGAGTGGTCATAGTAGACATCCCTGTCTTGTTCCTGATTGAAGTGTGAAAGATTTCAGTTTTTGACCATTTAATATGATGCTGACTATTGATTTTTCATAGATGGCTTTCATCAGGTTGAGATAAAGATTATCTATTTTTTTCCCTAATTTTCTATTTGGCTTTTATAATTAATGCTTGTTGAATCTTTTCAAAAGGTTTTTCTGGATCTATTGATATGATCACAATGGTGTCTGTCATTGACTCTATTACTATAATGCTTTACATTTATTGATTTACTTGTGTTGAACCATCCTTACATTCCTGTGATGAATCTCATATGGTCTGGATATTTGATCTCTTCGATATCCTCTCTGTACTGTTTACCAGAATCTTATTGAAGACTTTGGATCTATGTTCTTTTGGGAGGTCAGCCTGTCCATTTCTTCTATATTTTCCCTCTTATTGGAGCACAGGTATTGATATTTCTCCAGATTTCTGCTGCATCTGTTATTTCACCTTTTTCTTTAACAACTGCATCTATTTGAGTCGTTTATTTCCTATTTCTAATAATGTTGGCTAAAGGTTTGTCAATTTTATCTGTTCTTTCAAAGGACCTGATCCTTCTCAAAGGCTCTGATTTGTTGATTTTTTTTTTGTATCATTCATTTGGTTTCTATAGCATTAACTTCTGCTCTCTTTGTTATAATGTCCTTCCTTGGACAAACTTTGGGCTTGTCTTACTCTTTGTTTTCTAGGAGCTTGAGGTTTGGTGTTATGTTATTTATTTGTGCTTGCTCTAGTTTTCTAATATGGGCATTCACTGCTATAAATTTCCCTTGTATGACTGCTTTCATCCTGTTTCATTATGTTGTACTAGAAATACTGATTAGTTGTAGAAGCTGTGTGATTTCTTTGTTAATATCATCTGTGACTCATTGGTAGTTCAGAACAGTGTCATTCAATTTCCATGCACTTGTGAAGTTCTTGGAATTTCTTTTGCTATTGATCTCCAATGTCATTGCACTATGGTCTGACAACATGCAGAAGACAATTTCATGTCCTTTTCCTTTAGTGGTTAGCATGTTCTGTGAGCTAGCATAAGGTCTATTCTGGAGAATGACCTATGTGCAAAAGAGAAAAATGTATATTCTGACTTTGTGGGGTGCAACACTCTGTAGACATCTATTAATGCCTTTTATTCAATGGTTTGGGACAGGTCTAGCATTTCATTGTTGATTTTTTTGTCTAGTTGATCTATTTGTAACAGTTGGGTATTGAGGTCCCCCAGTACTACTACTGTATTAGTGCATATTTCATTTTTCATGTCCATAGCTATTTGTTTTGTATAGTTGGGTACATTAGCATTTGGCACACACACACACACACACACACACACACACACATATATATATATGATTGTTATTTCTCCTATTAGATTGTTCTCTGTACAAAAATGTGTCATTTTTTGTCTCTTTACTAGTTTCATTTTAAAATCTATCTTACTGGCAAATAACATTACTACTTCTACCATTTTGTAGGTTCCTGTTGCATGGAAAATAGGGAACAAATGGAATCTAATGAACAGATTCAAACAGAAATCCAGAAAATTTCTGGAAAACCTCTATTAAAAGTTTATGTGGTGGAACAAGTGAATGTGAGAACAGAATTTCAGATATAGAAGAAGAATTTCACTTAGGGACCAGAAAGGAAGATTTCTTAAAATAATAAGAGACCATGAGAAATCAATCGAATAATGGCTAGATGATGTAAAAAAGAATAACATAAGACAGACTGGACTCAATGAAGAAACAGGAGATAGTAGGAGTGACATTTAAAAAAACTGTTCACAGGCATAATGACAGAAAACTTTCCAAGAAGAGAAACTGAAATTGACAACAGATAAGTGATGCTTATAGGGCTACAACTGGGCATCATTTTTTAAAAACCCATACCAAGACTTATAATAATCAAGATTCCAGAAATCCAATACAGGAATGAAATGCTGAAAGCAGTAAGGGAAAAGAAACAATTTACAGATAAAGGAAAGCCCATCAGAATCACATCAGACTTTTTAACACTAACCCCCATGTAAAGAAAGCCTGCGAGTAAAATATTTCAAACCCTAAAAGGAAACAATTTCCAACCTACATTGATGTATCCTGCAAAACTACTTCAAAATGAGTGCAAAAATGATAAACTCTACAAAAAAGAACACCTGAGAAATTTCATGAATATCAAATCAACACTCCAAAACTTCTAAAGAATTTCCAAAAAGGAAAATGACTGTTTCAACTTGATCAGGTCCAACAGAGTGAAGCCATTAGGCAAGGAAATAAATTAAATGGAAGGGACAAGTAAAATAAAAATAGATTTGATAACATGAACATATCAGGACAAAGATAAGTTAATACATATCAGTTATAACCATCTTCCACAAAATAGTTCTGAAAATGTAGTACAACAAATTATAAAGAAGTTAGAATATACTTATGAAAACATTTGGAATATATTTACTTTTGAATTAATATTGATATTCTTTATAAACAGTGTCATGCAATCTTCAAAAATCAAAGAGCAGAGTTAATAGAAAAAAATTTCCACTACAGTGTGCAAATCTGAAGCTTACTTACCCTTCTTGATATAATCTAAACCTCTTGTACTTCCCTAAGTAAATGTATTTTTCTTTTTTCCAACTAAGCATCAAAAAGCCTCCTTGTACCAAATCTTACCTACTTTCTCAAAATTTTTCCTTCAAATTTTCCTCCTTTGCACTGTGATTATATGTTAGTAGGAAAATGATATAACTTTGTTAATATTCATGCATGTAAGCAAATAAAGTAATACTTCAAGTAATATTTTCTTTTTTTTTTCAGTTGCTTTTTTTGTAGCTTACTTGACCAGAGTTATATCTAATTGAAAAGGTTTAGACAGTGGTGATGAACCTGTGACACACATGCCAGCGTGCTGTTAGTATCATTGAAATTGCTAAAAGGTTCACCATCACTGGTTTAGACATTACAGTAATATAGACATGGCCCTGTGAACAAAATATACCCCATCTGGCTGTGATTTAACTTAATGGTCTTAGTTCCCAGTGAATATGTTTATATATTTAAAATTTCTCTTCATTTTGTAACAATATTTATAAAAAAGATGAATAGTATTCAAACTCAGCATTCACAGAATTAAAAAGCAATTGTTAGTCTATATGTTTTCCAAATTTAAGAATTTTGATAATTATTTCTTTTTAATTGAATAGTTTATTGGTACATTTTCTGTACAGCTCACAATCACACACAACACTGGAGAATGTGTACCAGTATATGACACAAGTTAATTTTCATTTTTACCCACATTACTACCCACTACCCACCCCCTGTATAAATGCTTTTTTATTTTCTTTTGGAATCATATTTACACCCTCCCCTCATTATGTTCCCATATCAAATTCCCTTTGGAAATTGCCTATTTTACAAAAAAAAAAAAATTGTATGTTCTAGAACTCATTTATAGCTACAGATGCTCATATCAAAGAAAAGATCCAGTATTTGCATATCTGTAATCTGTTTATTTCACTTATTTGTACATCCTCCAGTTATATCTATTTGCACATAAATGAATGAATCTTGTTGTTCTTTATGGCAAAGCAATACTCCATTAAACACACACACACACACACACACACACACATCTTTTTTATCCAGTCTACAGTTGATGCGCATTTGGGTTGTTTCCAAGATTGGGCTATGATGAATTGAGGTGCTATGAATAAGGGTGTACATCTGTCTTTCCAATGTGATTTTTAAAATTCTTTTGGGTATATTCCTAGCAGGGGGATAGCAGGGTCAAATGGGACCCCTAGTCCTAGTTTTCTGAGAAATTTCCACACAGGATCTCCACAATGGTTGCACAAGTCTACCATCCCACCAACAGTGGAGAAGGATTCCTCTCTCCCCACAGCCTCACACTCATTTATTGTTGGTTGATTTTGTAATAGCAGCCATTCTTTGTGGAGTGAGATGAAATCTCAGTGTTAACCTGCCAAAAACTAAAGCTAGACATATCTCTTTCACCATGTACAAAACTAAATTCACAATGCATTCAAGACTTAAACATTAAAACAGAAACAATAAACATGCTAGAAAACAGGTTAGGTAAAACTCTTGGATACATTGGCTTAGGCAGAAACTTTATGAATAAAACCTCTATAGCACAAGAACTAGTAGAATGAATCAACAAATGGGATCTCATCCTACTAAAATGCTTCTGAACAACAACAGAAATCACTGGCACCACTAAAAGACAACCATGGGAAATGCTAAAACACAACAACATGGGAAAAAAGCCCTTACTAGCTGTTTGACAGACAAAGGGTTATTATCTACAATATACAAGGAACTTAAACAAATCAGTCCCACCAAGTTTAAAGACCCAGTTCAAAAATGGACACCTGAAATGAAGAGACACTTCTCAGAGGCAGAAGTCAAAGCAGCCAAGAAGCACATGAAGAAACGTTCAAAATCACTGGTCATTCGAGAGAACAAATGAGAATTTTTTCTTTAAAAAAACAAATACCATTCAACATGTATACTGTTCCTCTCAAATATATACATGAACACTGTTTACCAGTTTTAAGAAATTAATATTCATAGATACTATGCAGCTTTCCTTTGGTTTTTTCTTTCACCCTATAAATGTATAATCCTACAAATGTATAATCAATTGTCTTCTAGTTTTCTGATGTGTGAACTTGCATCAAGAAAACAGAACATTCTGAAAAAATATGTCACATTCCATGCCTCTTAGCATATGAAGAAAAGTTTACTTCCAACTCTAAGTTATATTTCAAAATATTAATGTTTTGAAATAAATTGAGAGTAACTTTTTGGAATTTTAAAAACAGAATAGCTTAAATTGGTAGGTCAGTATCACATATAAGAAACAGAACATTAATTCATAAGGGTAAAGTGTACCTACTGTTCAATAAAACTTTTGGCTGGGGGTGCATACATGTGGTAGATTAGCACGTGAAATGGTTTACTTACTCTGGATCACAATCAAAAAGTTCTGAATGCCATGCAATACAGAAAATGAGATCCAGTTGCAGTCAGCCCTCACAATGGTGAAATCTACTCTATCATATGCAAAGTACTTGTTATTATTCACTATTGTGACAATTAGCTTATTTCCTGCAATGGCCAAACACATCACAATATAATTGGTTTTCATACTAGGGATCAAACTCAGGACTTTGTGCTTGAGGTAGGTGCCATTGAGCTAAATTCCTGGTCTCACAATACAATTTTTTAAAATAATTCATGTAACTAATTTCTCCATTTATCTTTTTTTTTATTTTGCTACACACACGCTTCCCTTAAATGTTTTAAATATATATACCATAAGCTATTCATGAACAGATCACAAAAATAAAAATCTTTTAATTACAGAAGCTGACCTAAATATGAAATTTTCTATCTTACAAGATCAGCAATTTCACTCATTTGCTACTTAGGCTTCTTGGCCAAGAGCAAAGATAGTTAAAATTTTCAACTTTAATATGATCTAAAAATACAAGTACATAATTATTACACAATCTACACAATCTTGCATAACTTTCAGGTAAAGATCCCTACCACACAATTTCTTTTAAAAAGTTCAACTAAAAATGCCACTTTCCATATACATCAAACATTACACACCATTGTTCAAATAAACTACTAAGAATATTACCTCTATCATGTACTAACTCATTTTTAAACATTTTCTATACTGGTTGGGGTAAACTTTTGCTTCTCTGTGTTGCACAGGTTTTTCAGAGTTTTCTGTATAGGGATTAAATCATAGAATTGGCTTAAGACTTCCTTTAAGGAGTGTCTTGGTTACACATATGGTACTTTTTTCTACTAGTATTTTATTTCAACTTTGAAATTGGTACATTGTTATTCTTCCCCCCCCCCTTTCTGAGAAGATATGAGCCAGCATTGCTATAGGCTCTACTTCCTTTTCTGCTTCAGAGAGAGTCATTCCATGCTGCAGAGTACTTCAGTATCTTTATTATTGCTCACTCATTAAATTCCTGTGTTGCAATTTCTTCAATTATAACCCATAATTGATTACACAGCAAAGAGCATTGTTTCCACATAAGGTCACACTCACAGTACCAGGAATTTGGACTTGAATAAGTCTTTCTTGTGTGCACATACATTACATGTACAAGTGTATGCACATAAGAATCCAACTGATTTTTTAAAATATGATAATATATTTATCATGTATAACTCTTAGGATTATCATCCCCAACAGATAATCTAGCCTGTCTGTAGAAACAATAAACTGTTCTTTTGACTTACTTTTAATTGAAGAATTCTATAGTTACATGGTTTTTCATAAAAGATGGCTACAAATACAATGACATACTTATCTCATTTTCAAACATCACAAAAAATATGGATGTTCAACATAACTCTTGAAAGGTGACAATGGTAATTATTTTAAAATACCCAGAATAGCAGTATGTGTTTAGGGAAGAAGTAGCACAAAAGTTTCATTGGGGTACAAAGCTAATTTGATATGAATAATGCATAAACAGGGCTAATAAAAAGAATTTTCTGGACAAATGTGATTGTCAGCAGAACACTCTGTCTTGTTGGCATGCTAGATGTGATTTCAGTCACTTTGTGAGGGAGAACTAAGCAGAACTTATGTACAGATGAATAGAGGAGCCAATGTTTGGCAGATAAGGTGTCCTGCATTTTGCTGAACTTTCATATTTTGGAGATATCCTGGCTTCAATCTGGTACTAGTGACTCTTTAAGCCAGAGGGAGAAATCTATTTTGTTCCAATGAATGCACCTGGACACTGTCCCTGCAAACACTCTCACTACCATTGCTTCATTGTATGGTCTGCCCTGCGGACAGTAAATATTCCATAAATCACTTGATTGCTGCCCCACCAAGGTACAGGTACTGGGTGGCCTGGGGAGTGGAATGTGTCTTCTCCTGGGAGCCCTGGGGGTCGGGAAGATGCTGCTGGTAAAATGACTGCAAAAGCTGTGCTCCAGAGTTGGCAAGGGTGATCTGGGGGACCCTCCCCCTACGCAGCCCAGGGTAGGTTTCCGCCTCTTGAGGGTCAAAGACATACTGCTTTGCAGCTTGCAAAGTCCCCTCGGGCTTCACCAAGAGAAAGCTGTGGTGCCGCAGGTGGGCACTAACCTTACAGACATTATGGCCCCAAGAAAGATCACCATTTGGGAGCTAGAGGGTTGCGTGGGCCTCATCTGGTCGAGTTACTATGGAAACTGCCATTCACTTCTGCTCTCCACGTCCTGTGTGCAGCTCTTGGGTCTTCTTTCTGCCGAACAGCTTACAAAGCATCAGTCCTGATTCTCTTCAATAAAATAGACCTACCCTGTTACATGACCACAGAGGAGATTCAGTCATTGCTCAGGCTTCCAGACATTGTTGCTTGTGCCAAGCAGAACATCACCATAGTGGAAATAAGTGCCTGGAAATCTGGCTTGGCCAGAGTACTACACTGGCTCCAAGATCACATAGAACCAGGAGCTGACAAGTGGAGAAGTGTGGCTGTCCCACC
>PVIC010035340.1:0-19148 GCA_004025085.1 Thryonomys swinderianus | reverse complement strand
TTCGCTACATTTTTTGAAAAAATCATATCTTTTCTTATTGGAAACATCTATAGAATTTGTACAGGTATATATTATTTAATCTTAAACTAGGAAATTGAATTTAAATAAATAAAAGAGCATGTATATAGTGGGTGGGTGGGTAGGGATATGGGTAAAAATGAGAATTAACTTGTGTCATATATTGATACAAATTCCCCAATGTTATCTGTGATTGTGAGTTGTATATAAATTGTACCAATAAATAATTCAATTAAAATGCTAATAATCAGACTGGTAAATTAACAACTTAAAAAGTACACTATAGAATTGTAATAATGTTTGATTCTTTTAAACAACATTCAATGAAAAGTTAAATTTATTAAAATATGCAGCAACATTTAATGTATAAATAGTGCATGCTTAATGAGGTAATTTATAAGAATCGAGTGTCTTTTTATCCCTCTTAAGCATGTTGCCATGCCTAAGGGACAGGATCATCACTTCAATCAGTCTGAGGAGAACATACCAAGGTCCAAAACAAACACTTTATATTTGATCCATTTCTCTTTTATAATAGGTGAAAATTACTCGTAATGCTATATTGGCCTTTAACTCTCCCTGATCATCTCAGATGTAGAATGTCTGGAAAGGGTAAAAAGTGGAATAAGGTAGGTGAAGGGTTGAAAAATAACATGACATACTCATAGGATTTATTTTCTTAGTACAGGAACAAAAAGAAGTTTTGTAGTTATCCATTGTTTTGATTTATTTTGCAAAGTGGCTGTTACCATCAATGTGAACATGGTATATGTGTTATTGGAATTTATTGACATCTATTCTTAGAAAGATAATTCCAATGTAAATGACAGCTAGTGTTATTTACAGACTCCTGTCATTATCCTTATTCTTTCTTTTCCGCTTTTTATTAAAATCTACTTTGCTAAACTGGGTATGGTGCTTTCTTATTTATGCATTATTTTAAAAGTGAGGATTTTTGTATTATTTTGATACAATTGTATTACATTGTATAAATCATACATAAAGTTTAATGTTCATTTCATGAGGCCTTATCTTTTTCACTGTTTGACTCATCCTTAACAGTGGCTCTGACGTGTTCTCTAAAAGTAAATTGAATACAGGAAGGTCTGAAGCTTAGGCTAGGTTACTCCAGTAAAGTAGAACCTGTAAAATATAAATGTGTGTAAGAGTTGCACGGAAAAGTGTGTGTGCACAGCTGTGTGTGCATATTAATATATTTGTAAGGCAATCAACTCTCTATTGTGGAAGCTTGGTGAGTACGAAATCAGGTGGAGGAGTCTCCAGACTCAGAAAGCAGCTGTAGCTCCAGATCAACAGCTGGCGGATGAATCAGGGAGAGGAGAGTTGCAGATGAACTATGAAGGAAATCTTCTAGAATGTTCTTCTGCTGGAGGTGCAGGAGCACGAGCACTGGTGGAAGAGGGAGAGATCCATCTTTTGTTCTAATGAACACTTCCGCTGATTAGATGAGCCCTGCCACATGACTGGGACTGATTTACTTTGTTTAGAATCTACTTAAACCTTATTCAAAAACATCCTCACAGAAATATCCAGGGCCATGTTTAATCACAAATATCTGCATGTATTATCTCAAAGACAAACATTACATATTGATACTGCCAGTGCACTAAAAAATATTATGGTGTTATTACTAAATTTTAAAATTTACTTGATAAAACTGAAGAATTTTAAGAGAAGAATCCTATTGGAAATATTCATTGCTGAAAATCTGTAGTAAATGTCTTTATATGGAAGATAGGCCTTTATAATCCTTTCCTTTATATTTTATATTTCAAAATAAAAAATCATTATAATATTTCCTGTTGGTTTAATACTACTACAAGTTGAATATTTTCTCCATTCTTTGATTCAATGAGTCAGCATCAAATAGAGCATGATGTAACTAGCTCAGAGTAGATCAAATATGAACCTCAATACATACACAGGATCCCAGGATCACAGGATCACAATCTGGGCACAAAGTATATGATTGAGTCACTGATATGGTTCTTTCAGACCCATTTCCCTTGTAAAGTTTTGAGAAAGAGAGGAGAGAGAGAGAGAGAGAGAGAGAGAGAGAGAGAGAGAGAGAGAGAGAGAGAGAATATCTTTTTTCTAAATGTTAAAAAAAAATCAGTGACTCTTCTCAGTCCAGGCCTGGTTGTTCTTATACATGATGAATCCCTCTTCTATCTAACCCCGTCAGTGCAATGAGTTCATGCATGGTTAGCCTGTGTTTGTGTCCAGGACATTAATAACAAGCACAGCAGGCATATCTGAAATGAGTTTCTGAGATGGTCCATTATTAATTTGTATATTCTCAGGAGTTTATTTAATAGAAGATCTGAAAGTGTCTAGATTAAATTAGCTGTAATGAAGCCAGTTCAAAGTCAAAATTAAAGTCAGTTCTAGAAAAACAGCTTCAAGTTCGCATGTCTGAATTTTATTGATTCCAGAAATGTTTGAAATATGACACCTTTTTAACAATGTCCTTTAATTTGGCTCAAATAATACAGTCAAGTTTGTTTTAAAATGTTTGTAAGGAATTAACTAGCCAATAAAATTTAAAAATAAGAAATTAACTTGTGTAGCTTATATTGGGTGTATAGAGTCACTCATAATACTTCCTTCATTGACTCCCTCACTTGCATCTCTCAACAACAAAAAGATATTCTATTGGCGTATCCTCGGTAACTGACTCAGTGTGTGATACAGTTTTTCTAAATACACTGTACACTGGCTGTGGTCATGTAAATTAATTTGTTAGCCATATGCTGCATTTCCCTCGAGGTACTATGGAAGAAGGTAGATGAACATAGAAGATGTCACTGGGTGGACAGTAAGAATTACCTCAAGACACGGTGCTTGAAAATACTCATTTTCTCCTTCCCAAATACATACAAGTGATTTCAAAAGTTTGTAAATTCCACTCAAAATATTTATTCAAATGGAAATCACATTTTTAAATTAAATAGATTATCTTCATGCTAAATTTGCTTCAGAAAAGCACAGACCAAAATATTTGCTAAACTTTCATAGATAAACCTCACATTTAATTAAGTCACAAAACTAATTTCCCCTGCAAATTTAAAAACATAGTCATTGGTGTACAGAGTTTGAGAGTGAGTCTTTTCCCTAACTCGTTAAAAACCATCCGCAAATCTTTACATCCATGTGTACTGGAAGCTTTTTGCTCAATAATTGCACACCAGAATTTGAAAATTGTTATTCATATCACATGGAAACAGTGTTGCACCTTAAATCACGTTCTTTCTTCAGGTGACATCTTATAACATTGAATGATGGCATAATTTTCCTATCAGGGTTTCTTCAGTCTTAGGACTGTGACTTTTTTCTCTCGGTTTAAATGACACAATTATAGCAAGGACAAATTTAGTGATTTGCTCTTTTAGTAACATCTCCTCTAAATAAGAACATCTGTTTTACAGTCACTTCCTGTTTATAGGGTAAGCTATTGTAGTTAAATTTCAAAATGTCAAACTCAATCAAAAATACTGATCTGTTTCTGTGTGCGAGTGAAATGGCTAATGTGTATGAGGACTCAATATAATCTTGTGGCAAGAATATTCTGCTGGGAATAGGGAGGACTGTTTTCTATTCCCATTTCTCTCATGAATTATTGGTCTTGTCTACAAAAGGATAAAAAGTTTATTCCAAGGACAAACAAGCTAATGAACACAGGAAAGAATGTAGTATATATGAACAGGAGGCTGTTTTATCTGGTGAAGTCTTTATAATCTCCATTAAAGTCATATGAATCTCCTAATGTGAAGCAGAGTGAATTTTCTGCAGGTCACCAGTTCCTGGACTATATGACAGGACTCTAAACATAAACAGAAATAGACCTGGTAGAAAGCAAAAGAGGCAGTGGTGTTTTAGTAGATTGTCACTGGCAGCCATAGGGACCGGTGGGTGAAGGAATGTGTTCGAGCCAAACAAAATACAAGGGAATAGTCAAGTAAGAGTCTAGTACCCATAGTTTTTCTCAGAGGCTTTAAAATGTACCTGAAAATTCTCAGCAGTGGGAACCTAAAGGGACAGAGGTATATGCTTTCTCCTTTATATTTGTCCATAATGAATGATGTGATAACTTCTTTGAGAGTTGGAGTAGAGCAATTTAATCATCTGGGTTTTAGTTATTTGAAAGCATAATTCTAAATGACCAAAAATGTCAGTTGGCCAAATGTGAACACATTTCACTGCCAGATGTGTAGGCATAATCACAATGTGTGTATTATATTCAGCAAGCAGCCTACGTGAGCCTCGCTTGAGTAACAGCTGCAAACTGCCAAAGCATATAAATTCTGTGTGAAATTCGCCTCAATTGGTTACTTAGAACTATGAATAAAACCTCTATATTTCTAAGTGTATTAAATACAAGAGATTTAGGATGGCAGAATAAAAACAAAAAGGAAACAAAACAACAACAGGTAAAAACAAGCAGTGGGTAGATTTTCACACATGTACTCATGAAATGAAAAAATAAGGAAATAGACTTTTCTTGTCCCTGTTCATTGACTTTTCCCATTTCTTATGCTGTAGAGAACAATCAAGAGACTTAAAGTTGACATAAACAGCATTATAATTAAAATTAGTGGAAGAACATTTGATAGTCAGGAATCATTATTTCTATGAGCCAGTCCTCAAACTGTCAATATAGTGAAATTGCAGGGAGCATCTGTTTTTAATTCTGGATTCTCTGATACTTAACTCCTCAGCAGACTGAACCAGCTCAGGATTGCTGTATACATCTTCAAAAGGTCATGACCAGAAGATGACCTTAAACTCACTATAATGATAGCCTCTTCATTTTCCTTTCCTTTAAAGTTTACTGCCCAGCTAAAAGCATGTAAGAATTACTGAAAATAGTCTTTTTGTCATTGCTGTTTCTTTATTTCATTATCTATAAACACAATATGAGGTTTTCTATTGTTTAGTGTGACAAGAAATTTGGTATTGTATTAGGAAAGATAGTTCAGAAGGCATGTGCAGGATAAAGAATTATTAGTTTAATTAAAGATATTTCATGATAAAAGACATGCAATTAGCTTTACTTAAACATGATGATTCAGAGTGCAAAACCTTTCATGATGGAGGGACAGAAGGAAAAAGTTTATTGAAATCTTATATTTCAAACTGGTAAGTGAGGGGAAGCCATTTAATTATGGGGGGAAATCTCATACCAAATAAATAGATAAAACAATGAATAAATATAATAAAGCCCAATGAAGGTTTCACATAACTCTACGTGTCCTTTTCTGCCCTGAGAAGGACGGTGAAGGACCAAGTCCAGGCTGCTGCAAAGGAAAGAGGAGGACGAAGAAACTCAGTCGCTGCCCTTGGATGCGGGGTGTTAGGCTCCCGTCCTCCGCATTATAGCTTCTATTCTTTTGCCCGATTTCCTCCTGTAGCAGAAAAGGGATCTCCAACATGCTCCATACAGGGAGGCACAACCCATGTCAAGGGACTTATCTCATATTCAGGAAATAATGAGTGCAATAATAAGTCATAGTGCTAAAGAAACCATGCCATAAGTCCTGTGAGCTCTGTATAACCCGGTACACGACATGGGTAGTGGAGACCACAGGTGCTGCTGTAACCTGTAGGCAGATGTCTGGTTTAAAAATCAGTATGCAGGAGATGGCACAGGGAAGTGCTTTAAAAAATGTTACTGCATAGAATCTACTTGAAATTCTTGATAAAACATGTGACACAGTAGACCTGAGTTGGGGTGAACTTCTGCATTTGGTAAAAGATCCAACAGATGAAGATGAGGCTGCTCCTTTGAGTAAGAGGCAAGGGCACAATGCAGCCGGACTAAAGGGTGGCGATGGGAAGGGTGGGTGCTTTGGGGGCATAGTCGTTACATGTAGTTATGGTTACATTTCTTATTGCTTGTCTGAAAAGTCACAATCTTAGCTTGTTATTTGGGAAAGGGGTATGGGTGTTATGGTATATTGAATTTTAGTAGATTTATTACATTTTTATTTCAGCTCCTTGAAGAGTTAAATGTATAAAACAGAACAGCAGAAATCTGGATATGCAGATTCATTCTCATTGTAAGGACCTAATACCAATTTTGAGTTACATTTATTCTTTAGAATTCATCTAATGGTAGGGATATGGGTAAAAATGAGACTTAATGTGTCATATACTGGTACAAATTCCCCAATGTTATGCGTGATTGTGAGATGTATATAAAAATGTACCAACAAATAATTCAATTTAAAAATATATATCTAATGGTAAATTATTAATTTTAATTTTATGAGTTTTTATACTGAACAATATGTAATTGGAAAAATATGAAAGATAATGTATTGAATATTTAATATTTGTTGAGTGCTTATAAAAACATCAGCATTTTCAACACTAACAATTTTTGGTGTGCAAAGTATTAAATAAAACAACAGAAATAAATTACTATATTAACTACAACAAAAATGCTCATAGAACTCCACAACAAAAATAATTTTTATTTCAATCATCACACCTAGTGCAGTCTTCACACTTGACAGAAGCATGCTCCATGTTCACATATTGCTTACAGTGTCAGCACATGTATTTCCCTTTCCTGGCCATTTTGTAGAACATACTTGATATCTATGCTTTGGAAAAAGTTATAATCTCGGGCTTCAGTTGTGTTGAGGTTTTAGTACGGTTAGAAACAAAAGAAGTGAGTCACTCTCTTCCCTTCCTTTCCTTCAACTGTAAATGCCACACTACCCTAATATACTGCCTAAAGCTACAGGAACCAGAAATCCTGTGAAATTTTCAGTAGTCACATTTTTATATTTCAGATGATGTATAAGTTGCTTGAACTTTTGACAAAATTCTCATACAATGAGTGGTAGCAGTCAGATTATGAGGTTTTTTGTTTGTTTGTTTGTTTCTTGGTGCATTGTTTTGTCAACAAACCTCAGCCAATTTTGGAGGAAACTAAACCTGTTTATTGTCATTGTTATTTTACAAACTTCAGGCCCACACTTATAAGTCCTCTGTATCTATAAGTATTTCATATTCCTGTAATTACTATGAGAAAGCCCTGCCAGATACACCAAACCTATGAATACTTTCAGATCAGATAGTGAGGTATCATAATACATACTTTTTTACTGTGACTATTGATACATACTGGACATTTTACTTGCATGCCATCATTTGTGTATTTTGGAACATCTTGTGACATTTCATGTATTACAAGCAATTTCCAACACTGAATGCCAATGGTGCCATTTTACCCAATAGGTTTAACCCCCGTCAAGTTCCTCACTATATTTTCAGACATAATTCTAATATTGGATCATTGCAGAACATTTCGCACCATGTTTACTAGTCGAATATTTACTAACATTGCTGTTTTCCTCATCACCTGAATCATGGAAGTCTTTGTTCCCTATGTCTGTATCAGTCAATTCATGCTCCATTTCACTGTTATAGAAACTTTGGCTCCTATAGTCAATATCATTATCTATGCACAAGTCACCTAATGATTTACTTTTGACTTCATCTAAAACTTGTAAAGCTATTTTTTTAATGTGGTATTGTACTGAGATGGGCTGTGTCTGCTAGAAAAAAAAATCAAAACGAAACCTTTAAAAAATTTTAAAACCCTAAAGGCACACCCATTGCTGTTTTGGAACTCATGTACACAACTTGTCATTCATCTGGAATGTGAATGAATGCAAATAGGTTCCTGCTGTTTCTGAAGCCTAGCTTTTTTGTGAACTCACATTCCATCATGATAAAGTCTATTTTTATACAACAGAAGGATGACGCAAGTATGTTCTATACCTCCTATATACATGATGCTCTCGTAGATATGCAAAAAGCTGTTAGAGGGAGTATTATATGGGTAAAACTCTCAGTTGATACCTTTGCACAGGTGAGCACACATGTGCATCATACTAAGTAAACACAAAAAATACTTCATGAGCCGGGCATGGTGGCTCACACCTGTAATCCCAGCACTCGGGAGGCAGAGACAGGAGGGTTGCTGAGTTCAGGGCTTTGCCTGGGCTACATAGTGAGCTCAGAGCTGGCCTGAACTACAAAGCGAGACCCTGTCTCAAAAAAAAAAATTACTTCATGTATCCCCAGCACAGCTACTAAGATGTATGACTGGCTACTATCATGCCACAGTACAAATTTACAGTGGAAAAGTATAGGATGGGATTTTGTACTCCACTGTTATGCTCTGAGTCAGTGCCTCACCTTTTATAAAAATATTTTGTAATATATATCATTTTAATTATAAAATAAATTTTATACATAAAATAATGCACAGATGCAAAACAGTATCAATGGCATATGCCAAAAAAGTAAATTTTTATAAAATGATGAATTTCTAGGATATAAGTTTTTAGGCAAAATTACACAATCAGACATAACGAAGTAGTCTATATCTTTCACTACATGGAAGAACACACTGTGGCAGCTACCCTGAGATTAATGCTGTTTGTTTATTAAAAACATAAGCAGCAGCATTGCTTTGTTGCTGAAATTCTTCCAAATGTGTACAAGCTTTTTTTTCTGCTTGCCCGATATTTGCATACATAGAAAATTCCAAGTCCATAAAAACCACGCCAAAACACTTTTGTTTTTTTAAAATCAATTTCATAGTTAATATATTTATAAATAGGATTTTATATGTTATTGACACTTTGGATTTGCAACTCAAAATATGACTTAAAATTCATCAAGATAGATCTCACCTGAGAACCGGCCATGACTTACAATTTAACCAAAACTTCAGTTGATGTTTGGGAACCACCACCTTGAGGTATTTAGGAGATTCAAAATCCAAACTAGGCCAGGCACTTTGGCTCATGCCTGTAATCCCAGCACTCGGGAGGCAGAGGCAGGAAGATTGCTGAGAGTTTGAACCTTGCCTAGGCTACAGAGTGAGCTCAGGGCCAGGCTGAACTACAAAGCGAGACCCTGTCTCAAAAGAAACAAGCAAACAAAATCCAAGCTCATACTAACAGTATTTTTGGAAGACATGCAAGAAATCTGATATCTCATGTTGTTCACAGTAACACCCATGCTATTTTGTTCTAAGAATAAATCACAGTTTTAGATGGTTTGTTTATTTATTATCTATCTATCTATCTATCTATCTATCTATCTATCTATCTATCTATCTATCTATCTATCTATCTATTGAGACAGGGTCTCGCTTTGTAGTTCAGGCTGACTGAGCTCACTATGTAGCCTAGGCGAGCTTCAAACTCAGCAATCCTCCTGTCTCTGCCTCCCGAGTGCTGGGATTACAGGCGTGAACCACACGCCCGGCTTAGATGGTTTATTTTTTGAAAATTATGTCAAGTCTTATGCAAAGACACATTTCCAACTTCTAATAACAATTATCTGTTATTAATTTTTCTTTTTTAATGTACTGCTGTGATACTATGCATTTCAACACCATTTGGGACAGGGTAGTAGTTATCAAATACAAATAAAATATAACTCTTAAAAGATATGTAGATGAATGAATATATAATTGCTTAAATAAATGAAATATAAATTATAAAAATACAGACTATATTACAGTTATTTTTCTCAGTGAGTTATTTCAGGTTATTAAAAGATAATTACATGATGTTGCTCTGCCAGAAATGCCTAATTAACTTGCCCCATAACTTCTTTCATCAATTCGAAGTCTATGAATTCTCTAATGAGAGACCAATGACATATAATACCTATGAGAATTAGGCAGGGAGTAAAATGAGTAGTAGACCAGAAACACATTTCTAGTATTAACTAGAAACACATTGTTTTAGTGTCAATGTGTAATTCTAAAATTCCAGTTTCAGACAATAGCCCTCTTCAGCTCTTTTAAAATTTTCATGCTAGAATGTGAGTGTAGTCATCTCAGAACCGAAGTAATTAAAGTAAAAAACGTGAATGTTTACTGAAAAACATCAGATTGTGATATTAATAATAGCAAATTCACTCTTTTAAAGCTGGGCGAGATAATACTTTATCCAAACAAATGAAGAAGGGACATTCTGAAAATTGCTTAATATTTCATTTTGTAAATTTAACATGTTACTTTCTGTACATTTAATATGAGAAAGATGGTGAAAAAATAGTTAATTTCCTGTTTACATGTCTACACTAATAAGAATATATAATTCTGGGCCAGAGATTTAGCTCAGTGCTTCTGGTGCCTGCCTTGCAAGCACAAGGTCCTGAGTTTGATCCCATTAACCACACACAATGCTGGGCGTGGTGACTCACACCCACCAGCAATCAATACCACATACCACAGTGCCAGGCATGGTGGCTCACGCATGTAATCCCAGCACTCGGGAGGCAGAGGCAGGAGGATTGCTGAGTTCGAGGCTTGCCTGGGCTACACAGTGAGCTCAGGGCCAACCTGAACTACAAAGCGAGAGCCTATCTCAAAAAAAAAAAAAAAAGAATATATAATTTCACTTTTGGTATTGGGACTTGAAATCAGACCTTCTCACATTTAAACTTTTTTATTTTTTGCTTTTAATTAATTTTTGATGTAGATTCTCAGTAGTCACTAAATGGTCTAGGCTGGGTTTGAATTTGAGCTCCTCCTGTCCCGGCCTCCCAAAGTGCTGGAATTGTAGTCTTGCACCAGGATACCTGGCTTTTAAATATTTTGCTAAAAGATAAACTGTATGCTAGGAGTGCTAAAAGTGATGCTATTAAATAGTCATATAGATGAGAATATTGTGATTTCAATGTTGTTTTTGAATAAGACATACATATTGGGTGAAATGTTAAATCACTGAAGGCTGAGCCTCTGGCATTTTAAGCATGAAGGTTCATAGGAATTTTATAAAGTTGTATCTATTATGAAAAAGTACAAAATATTAATATTTTGATGTATTCGCTATGTGAAGATTAGTTGAAATAAGTTGTCAGTTTGATATATTTGGTATTTCAGAATTAAAACAATATTTTGAATAATTCTAGAGAAAAACTGGATTCCAATAAAAGAAAGACAGTGTTAATTTATTTAAAGCCAAGTTCAAGTGTACTGAAAAGGTATAAAATCTTGTATCTTGGCCAAAGTTGTTTTTCTAAGTTATTCCATCTCTTATACTGATACCTTAAAAGCTATATATATATTCCCTTTCAAGTACTTGACCAGAAGGGTCATATGTCATAGGTCTCAAAATTCTAAGGACTTGATGAACACCCTATCCTATAATATTATCTCAATAACAAAATGAATTTTATTTCTTTGATATTTTGAATGAATTTTATTCAAAACATTTTCAAACTATCTCATATGTTAACTTCTGTCTTAATTTATAGTGCATTCTATTAAATGATATTTTTCTATCCAAAAATTTAGAAAAATAAAAGCTTTATCAATGTTATACAAAATATGAATAATAGAACTTAAAGGGAACAAAATATATTATTAAAGTAACATATCAAAGCACATATGAACTGATTTGTTAATTTTTATGACTATTAGGTTGTTAAATTACTTTTACATGTTGGTCAAGAGAATAAAACATATCTGAGATAAAATACCACTAAAATATTTTGGTGATTTCTTTAAATTGTCATTGCTACCCATTTTTAAAAGAAAAAAACAAATATTAGGAAACTATAAATACAGTATATAATCTATCTATCTATCTAAATATCAGATGTACATAAATTTTAAGGAAATTTATATCAATATTTTACTATTTGGATTTTTTTTTTGAGACAGGGTCTGGCTTTGTAATTCAGGCTGGCCCTGAGCTCACTATATAACCCAGGCAAGCCTGCAACTCAGCAATCCTCCTGCATCTGCCTCCCAAGTTAAGGGATTACAGACGTGAGTCACCACACTTGGTAATATTGTACTATTTGATTTCTAGTTTGACATTATTGACAATTATTAAGCATTTCTAGAGGATCAGTATTCTAATGTGGCACAGCGAATTTAGTAAAAAATTTAACATTACCATAGAGCATAGAGATTTTCTATAGTTGAAGTAGAGAATCCTTAAAATCCTTTGGAGAAAGTAAAGTGAAGGTGGAAAACATCTCTTTCTGAGTTTAAGCTTGTTGGAAGCTAGAGAGACAAAGAGTGAATTTAGGAGCATGGAAGATGTTCTTTGTGACAACAGTCACAATACTAATGATTGGCAGAAACACAAGCTTCTGCCTTTTTAACAACATGGATTAACCTGCCAAGTAAAGTAAACTAGACATAGAAAGAAAAGTACTAAAGGGTGACCATTCCTAAATGCAAATGTATGCTGGAGGCTTTTAAAGTCTAGTGCTACATGATTTTAGTCTTTTTGAAGCAATGTTTATGGAAATCTCATGCTTCTTCTGCATCCTCATTGTCCTATAACTTTAGATTTCTATCTTATTCTTATAAGACTTTAAATTTTTCTGATACATATATATATATTTAAATTATATATATATATTTAATTTTTTCTGATACATACACACACTTATAGACACACACACCATCTATTCTTACACATTGAGGTAGAAGTTTCTGTGTGCACAATGGGCCAACATAAAAATAATTTCTCTAAAATAATAGTTTTTCTAGGATTTTGGATTAAGGATAAATTCTTCCTTTGCAACAGTGAATATTTACTATTAATATTAGGAACAGTATACCATCTAAACTTATGCCCATACTGTTCAGGGATCTCTTTTCTCCATGTATCTTCTATCTATCGTTTCACCGTTCTCTTTTTACTCTGCTAAATTTAGACAGATTACTGGTAGTTATTGGTGGCTATTCTCACCAGCTGTAGTTTGTTTTTCTCTTTCTGATGGCATGCTGATCTTTTAATAAACTCTTTGGGGACTCTGGGCTGTTTGTTTGTCTTACAGTAACTCAGAAATTGAACACAGAGGAGTCATTTTAGCTTTATCAAATTTCTGTAAATTTGATACTGAGAATTCAATGCAGAGAGGGATCTTTCTTTGGAATGAGAATTTTTGCTGATAAGCAATCCATAGGCCTGGAAAGTCCCCTTTCCTCTATTGCATTGTGTCTACACTTCTGCTCAAACCTGTCAGGAACTACCTACTGCAAGCTCACCGTGGTGGTTTGGAGCGGCCATGCATATCCGTGGTTTGTAGGCATACCTTTTGGTTCTTTCGTTAACTTCCTGGCTTTTTTTTTTTTTAGTAAAAAACAAAATTAAAAATCTGTACCTCCATCTTTATTTTCCTTTATCATAGTTCGTGATTGCAATATTTGAACTACATTTTAAAATTTTTATTGTGATATAAATACATTTATATGCATATCATGATCACAATCAATATTTAGGTTTTGTACCAATATATGATAAAACTTAATCCTCATTTTTCCCCTTTCCCCTACCTACCCCACAACCTCCCATCCCATATATATATATATATCCCATATATATATATCCCATATATATATATATATCCCATATATATATATATATCCCATATATATATATATCCCATATATATATCCCATATATATATATATACATCCCATATATATATATATCCCATATATATCCCATATATATATCCCATATATATCCCATATATATATCCCATATATATCCCATATATATATATATATATATATATATATATGAGATTCTCTTTTTTCCCTTTACCGTCACAATTTTTTCTTTCCCTCGTATTTACCCCACCCCTACTTCTCTCAGGACATTTTCTATTTTACAGTATCTATCATACATTCTAGGATTGAACTACACTTACTCTACATCTTGTAACTTATGAATGTGTATTTAAATATAGTTTATCTATATTTGCAGTTTTGGGGACAATTTTGAGGAATAAACCCATCATCATTATAATGTTAGAATATTTTAAATTTTATTCACTGAATGTAGCACTGATCAACCTAAACACGAAAACGCATCCCATTTCTTTTCTGTAACAGGACATTTTTAAAGAGTGAGCACACCCAGGTGTTAAGAGTGCTCCCTTCCAGTGAGTTACTGATGAGCTTTTTTCATTCAGCCAAGTCAAATATCTGAGCAGAACATCATTATATATCTGTAGAATTCTTAGACCATTCTGAGAAATCATTATAATATCATTCTGAGAAATCAATATGATATCATTCATAATAAGTGAAATGCATCCTCCATTTATTTATTCATCAGTTTTCCCTTTGCCATGAACAATATCAAAGGCAGTCATGAAATCGGTGATTCCCCAGCTTACAAATGGATCATGCTAGAGGAATGGGCGGGATGCTTGCCATCAACTACTCAGTTTTTAGTGGAAGTAATGGGACTAGTGAGTCACCTGGTATTTATGTTGACCTGAAAGAAAAGATTCACCTGTGGTAGTTTTTCCCCCGATGTCATTCTCATTACAATTAAATTCTAATCTATAGAAATGCAATGAAAGTGAAATTATAATTTTACTAAATCTAAATATATCTAATTATATCTAAAAGATTATCAACAGCAAAAATAGAAAATATAGGTCTGACCTTTCCTATCGCATTTTACATTTGTAAATAAGTGGAATTGTTGTGAGTTTTCAGAGAAGGCAGCTGTATTTATGATACAAGCCTCAGTTTCATTTAAGAAAAAGACAGTCACAATGATTAAACCTCAGCAATTATGCCTATTAATCCTATTATAGTTTGTATTATTAAATTCTATTACAATGCTACTTGGGAAAAATAATTCATGTAACTTCATATATAAGTATTTCAAATGCTATTAAATATGATTGTGTTATTTAGTTTGTAAAAAAATGAATGATAATAAAAAATCTTCCTAACAGAAGACTCAGGAAAAGACTGATATGAAAATACATGGCTCATTGTTTATATGTACAGGTGGAGCAGCACATGATTTTATGCTTTCAAAGGCACAGATTAAAATCAAGCAAAGAAAAACTGAGGGAAGAAAGAAAACGCAGAAAAAGATGTGCGAATCCTTCCTCTGCATTGTTAAAGGGTCATAAATATGGATAAAAACATTATGAAAGTTAAGTAATGGCATCCTGTTTTTTAACTTTAATGAAAAATAATAACATTAAATTTTTCTCACTGTTCTTTACGTAGGTAGTTACCATCTGTAAAATGTCTTAAAAAGAACATGAATATGGAATATGTGCAGGATGTGCGTGTGTCCTATTTACAAAACAAACTGGCAGATTGTGTTCGGCTTATTCTGAGGAACCCAAATAAATATGTCCTTTTAAAATTTCATCTGTTCTCTGTTAATGAATTAAAACAGCACGCTATTAAAAACATAAAGGACTATGTTAAATAAAATACCGTATCTGGAAACCATAGGTGGTGCATTTAATCGCATGTCTTATGAATACTTTTTGTCTTCAAAATTACATGTCATCACTGAAAAAATTCAAGTTAACAGTAAGATTTTTTTCAGGAAATTCATTAATGCTAGAAATGTTTGCTTTTTTTGCTTCAAAATTTATGTATTTTTGCTATTATAATTGGAACAGAAAATCAAATGCATGGAAGCCAAAAAAAGGTTTGAATATATTGTATAAATGGTGACTTTTTTAATAACAGACTTCAAAAACTATACTAAATCTTCATTGTTTTTGTCTGTTCTTCACTTTTCTATCCAAACACCTTTACTTTTAATTATACATATACATGTAAATATATATATATATATATATATATTTAAGCAAAATAAACAGCTTAATATGCTTAAAACATGGAATGGAAATCAAATTTTATAAACCCAAAGCTTGCCAATCACAGCAAGTATCATCATTAGATATATTTTTCTTCTATACTGAAAACTCAAGTTTGTCATCTATTATGTTTAAGCACTTCAATTCTTCCTCATTACTACCCAGTTTTAGTGACTAATTTGTCTACATTTTAGTAAATGGGTAGGTGAACATGCATGAGTGAATGACTATCTACTCACAGGTGCATGTTTAAACACTGCATTTTCACTGTGCATTAACTGCACATACAATTCCCACATGGATGCGCATAGACTTCTGGAATCTCTTTCCTTTGGATGGTTCCTACTAATCTGAAAGCATCTTTCCCCTTTCCTACAAATGTTTATCCCTGGTCTGCTAAATGTAAGCAGATTTCTTGTAGTTTTCCACTCTCATTTCCACCTGTGGTGTTTTTTTCTTTTAAAACAAGGCTGCTGATCTTTTAATCAACTCTTTGAGGATTCTAAGTTGTTTGTATTATACTAACTCATAAATTAAAACCAATGCAACGATGTAATATATTTGTAGCATTTCCTTTGAGAGGATGGAAAAGAAGTAAGTGGAACTAGTAAGTCACAGTCCCCAAAGCTTGATGCTCATTTAGCTCATGAAGGGGAATAGTCCTGCCTCTGGGCTGCACATCAGTGGTTTCTACGGAGCTCCATGTCAACCGTGACAGCTGGCGATGAGGCTCTTGATGTTTCCCACACAGAAGGAGGACACAAAGGCTGGTCTAGGGCTGCTGGGAAAATTCACATTGTCTGAAGCAAGAGAAAGACACGACCAAGAGGCATGAACACAGTACTAAGAGATACCAAACTTAGTGAAGAAAAGGGTCCTCAGTGTGAATGCAGCCTGGAAAAAAATCTCAGAAAATATTACACTAACTGGGCAAACTGGTGCATTGAAAATGTGAGTTTTATAGCCCTAGAAACCAGTCTTTTTAAATGTGTGTGTCTTGATCATGGATAGTGTGACTGCCACTGTGGGGGCTGATGTGGAGATGGGAAGAGGCAACGTGAGACAGTTTCACTACTTTCCAAAGTTGGTCAGCTCCTTTTCACTAAAGTTAGTTATTTAAGCTTCTAAACAGTCTTCTAAGAAAAAAAAAAAGACTTTCAAATCATAAAATATACCCATGGAGACCTGTTTTCAGACACTATTTGGGATTCTTTTTACCAAAGAAAGTAATCTTCATAGAAGAACTCCAAACTTAAAAGTTATTTTGCTTTTAGATTTATCTCTGAATGTTGCTATGCTAAAAGAAACTTTTATAAGCAAGAATAAAGCTTTTAAACTTCATACATAGCCGCAGGGATACCTTCCTCATGCATAGCCATGGGGGTACCCAGAGCTTCAATGCTAAGAAAAAAAGACATCAAATCCCTCTACCCCTATCCCATCTGGAGGACATATACTAGACCCTTAAACACACCCAGACACACACACACACACACACACATACACACAGATACACACAGGCACACACTGGATAAAGATCCATAAACTGTGATAACCAACAAAAAGAGATACTTTAACAGTGTAATTCAAATCATCATATAATTTCAAAAAATACTAAAATTTGTGTGATTGTAGTTATTTATTCACTGAGATCACTTAGTGCAAGCTTGAAATAAGAAATCACAGAAAAGTGGAATATATAACTAGTCACTGGCTTAGTTCTTTGATGGCATAGGTTTATAAATTTCAAATTCTTCAGAAGTTCAAGTACAGAGGGAAGTCACTTACCAACTACTTGTTCAGATATTTTTTGCATTTATATAATAGGTGAGTGAAAAATTGTTTGAGCCAATAAATACTCTTATCTAAACCAACCTGACAATGAGTCACTTGAGAAATTGAAATTAAATATCGCTGCTTTATAGTTTGAGCGAATGCAAGGAAAAGTGAGAAGAGTCATGAAGAACATGTAAGTCATATGAAGGGGATTTAAATGTTTTTCAAACGCATTTGAAACTCCTGAAAAGTTCTAATCAATGTATCTTATTGTTTTTAAACAAGCATAACTGAGGTTAATCAAGACACAGACTTCTTTGGCCTGGGCTGGAGGAAAGACTCACCTGTGAAGAATTTTGAGGATTGATCTATGAATGATGACTAGAAGGCTAAACAAACACTGTATGAATATACCACAGAAAGAGCAAAGACCCCAGGAATGTAATACACAAATATTAAAGATTATGTTCTTTCATCTTCAGTGTGTGTGATTGATTAAAACAGTTCCCCACTGCCCACATCACTGACACCTGTTTCAGATGCTCTTAGTGCCCATGAATTAATGCCCATTCAGATACTGAGATTATCAAACAGTTTTAAGCAGCACTATTCCATTAGAGAATAAAAGTCAATTCTGATGCTGTCCACCTGGAGAGAAAGCACAGCCGCAGGCTGAAAGGGTGGTTCTCTCAGCACGGCCTTTAACTCAGATGCCACCAGCACTGTCAGGATTCCCGGCCACGCGCATTTCTTCCTTTTAGTTCCAGTTTGGGTTGCTACAACCTTCTCAGGCTGGAAACTTGGCATGGCAGTGGACAGAATGACAGCTTTTTCTTGGAGGAGAGAGAGATATAGGATGAAGAAAAGTTTGACAATATGAACTATTGGCCCAAATATAGAGCAAGTGGGAATTACAGCTGATGGAATTAAGAGATTCCTGCATTAGAGGACAGTATGACATTTCAAGAAAGGTTAAGATTTGTAAGATTTGTAAGATTTGTAAGATTTCTGACTCAACAGTTCCTCTTCTAGAAACATATTAGAGTAGGATTAAAATGAACATTAAAAACAATTTTTAAAATACTATCACCATTGTTCATATTGATTCTAAACTCCAAATTAGTCTACAACTCTATTTTATTTCCTTTTTTCTTCCTTCGTTGCTTCCTTCCTTCTTTCTTCCTTTCTCTCCTTCCTTCCTTCCTTTCTCTCCTTCCTTCCTTCCTTCCTTCCTTCCTTCCTTCCTTCCTTCCTTCCTTCCTTCTTTCCTTCCTTTTCTTTCTTTCTTTCTTTCTTTCTTTCTTTCTTTCTTTCTTTCTTTCTTTCTTTCTTTCTTTCTTTCTTTCTTTCTTTCTCTAAAGTTCAAATAGAACAATAATACAGTTGTACAAAAAACTAAGTGATAGTAGCATAACTAAAATAAACTCTCAATTTTACTAGAAAGATACTGTCGCTTATCTTCATGATATGATGGAATGGGAATAGCAGAGCATAATCTCTGTCATTGTTTTGACAACTATTCCTCTGATTCTGTTTATGTGAAAATAATCAGAACACACAAGATTTAGTGACAATTTAGACAAAACAAAACATGAAAACTACATTTTTCAGAGCTCCCAATTATGGGAGATATAGTTGTCAATGCTTCCCTGAATTAGCACTAAATTAAAAAAAGATGA
>PVIC010035339.1:0-19068 GCA_004025085.1 Thryonomys swinderianus | reverse complement strand
AGGAAGACAAAGGAAACACAATTTGAATCTCCAGCAAAAAAGGAAGCTGCGCCAGGCGCAGTGGCTCACGCCTGTCATCCCAGCAACTCGGGAGGCAGAGACAGGAGGATTGCTGAGTTCGAGGTTTGCCTGGGCTACATAGTGAGCTCAGGGCCAGCCTGAGCTACAAAGCGAGACCCTGTCTCACAAAAAAAAAAAAAAAAAAAGGAAGCTGCTCTCAGAGGTCTCTGAGGAGCAGGAGCCAGGTTTATAAGGGTTTCGCTGGTGCTTAATAGAATCCTGATGGTAGCAGTGGAGAGACAGGAAATGGGCATGGCCACATGGCTGGGGCAGTTGGCACCCCCATCAACTGAAGAGACTTGCTAGCCACAAGGATGAGCAGCACCCCCAAGCATGGCAAGAGAGCAGGTTGTACCGGGTACCAATCTTAAGAACACTTCAAACCAGGCACCTGATGCCAATCTTCTCTTCTCTCTTGAGATCGACTCTCAGAGCAGAGTAAACAGCTGTGACCTCTGATCTGCTGCCCTCTTTGTCTTGCGGCAGCTCTTTCTGATTGCACAATGCACCATCTCTGCGCCCAGCAGCCTTTCCTCCATGAGCACACTCGTACGCTGATTTTCCTTTTCATCTTCTCATCTTTGCCCCAAGCACATGTTAATCTTTCATTGTTCCATCAGATTCACCCCACATTCTAGAACTTATTGACATTCTCAGTTTCTTACATCAGAGAACAGATACAATATTTACATATCTGTGACCTATTTATTTCACTTGTGACTATACCCTAAAGGTATGTCCATTTGAGTATAAATGACTCAAACTTATCATTCTTTAAGGCACAGTAATGCTCCATTTTATAGAAAAACCACATCTTCTTTATCCAGTCTCCATTTGATGGGCATTTGGGTTGTTTCCAAGATTGAGCTATCACAAACTGAGCTGCTATGGACATGGGTGCACATATGTCACTATGATAAAATTCTTGTAATTTTTTTGTGTATATTCCTAGCAGGGGAATAGCAGAGTCAAATAGGATCTTTAAATCTAAATTTTTTAGGAATCTTCATACTGACTTCCATGAGGTAGCACCAGTCTACGTTCCCATCAACAGTGGAGAAGGGTTCCTTTTTCTCTACAGACTCACCAGCATTTGTTGCTGACTAATTTTGAGATAGCAACCATTCTTTATGGAGTGAGATGAAATCTTAATGTTGTTTCCACCTGCATCTCTCAAATGACCTGCAATGTAGAGCACTTCTTATGATTCTTGGCAGCTTTTACTTCTGCCTCTAAAAAGTGTGTTCATTTCAGATGCCAGTTTTTGAATCAGGTCTTAAAATTTGTGGGAGGGGGACTGACTTTTTAGGATCTTTATAAAAACTAGATAGTACCCCTTTGTCTGAGAGACAGCTGGTGAAGATTCTTTCCCAATTTGTTGGCTGTCTCTTCACTCGGCTCGTGGTCTCCTTTGCTGTGCAGAAGCTTTTTAATAGGAAGAGATCCCATTTGTTAATTTCTTCTGGCAGCTTTCGTCCTATGAAGGTTTTGTTCATAAAGTCTTTCCCTAAGCCAGTGTCTCTGAGAGTTTTACGTAACCTGATTTGCAGCAAGTTTAGTGTTTCATTTTAATGTTTAAGTCTCTAATCCACTTTGATTTTAGTTTTGTACACAGTGACAGAGATAGGTCTAGCTTTATTCTATGACAGGTTAAAGGCCAGTGTTTCCAGCACCTTTGGCAAAGAGGCTGCCTTTCCTCCACTGAGGATATTTTGTTCCTTTGTCAAAGATGAGGTGGCTTAGTGTATCTGGATTTGTTTCTAGATCTTCTAATCTATTCCACTGACCCTCAGGTCTGTTCCTTTGCCAGTACCATGCAGTTTTTATCAAAAAGGCCCTATAATAAAGTTTTAAATTGGGGATCATAATACCCCCCAAACTGTGTCCTTGATTAGAATTGCTTTTGTTATACTAGGTCTTTTGTGATTCCAAATGAATTTTGGATAATTTCCTGTAGATCTGTGAAATATACTGTTGGGATTTCAATTGGGATTGCACTGAGTCTATATAATAGTTGTGGGAGTGTAACCATTTTGACATGTTGGTTCTTCCTGTCCAGGAACAAGGGGTGTCTTTCCATTTTCTGATAACTTCTTCTATCTCCTTTCCCAGAGTGCTGTAGTTTTCAGAGTAAAGGGCTTTCACCTCCTTTGTCAGATTGATTCCCAGATATTTCATCTTTTGGATGCTATTGTGAAAAGGGTTGACTCCCCAATTTCTCTCTCAGGGAGTTTGTTGTTTACTCTTATGGTTGTTGATCTCAACTGTCAACTTGGATGGTTTAAAGACTCCTGGACAGAGTGGCACCATGGAGATGGTACACTACCCTGCGGGTGCCCCAGGGACATTCCCACTGCACGTGCTTCAGGGATGAGTCCAGTGGGAGGAAGTGAGTTACCAGAGCCATGCCATGGAACCACCACTGCTTTTGCTCCCTGCGCTCTGTCACCCAGTCGTGGGGCAGTGAGCCACTTTGCTCCGCTGTGCCTGGTACTGCGATGTTTCTAGGCTGGAGCACAGTGATCATGGACTGAAACTTCCGAAACTGTGAGCCTCCAGTAACCCTCTCCTCCTTTAGATGCTGCGTGCCCCTTGTTGGTCCCAGCAGTGGAGATCTTTCTCCCTGTGGTTCCTGGTTCACACTTGACTCATCTCAGTCAGGGGCCTACAGGCCGTCTGCACAAGGGAATTCTTCATAGTGGAGCTGACATTCTGGCTCTGTTTACCAAATATGAGATAGCGGTGTAGCAAATGTAACATCTGAGGACAACAGGCTGACTACCACAATCAGAGATGAATAAACAGAAATGCACAGAAGTTCCACAGAAGATGAGCTTCCAAAAGGTCCCTCTGTTCAGTGACTGCTGCACTTTATGAAGCACCAGAAGCATTCTAGATCAAGTTCAGTCTAATTAAGTTGATTTAATGGGCCACAAAAATAAGTAGATCCTCTAGCTCCTGGCAGAATGTAGCAGGGAGAGAATGACAAGAAGGTCCCAAATCCCAGTTCTGCCACTGCTTTATTGAGCTCATTCGACATCCCCTATAAAAGGCAGCCTCGGTGCTTTCCTGCAGCCATAAACCAGCACAGTGTACTGCACCGGGAACACTGCTGGGCACATAGTGAAGTTTTCAGTAAATGCGACTCGCCTTTCCTGCTCTCAAAGTAGTTCTCAGCATTTTCAAGAGACCCAGAAGATGTAACACGTGCGTACGCACAAACAGGACAGTGGAAACAGGACAGTGGCTACTAAGAGGCCCACGCATGAGCTCCCCGAGACTGGCAAGTCCTGGGCCCATCTGCGGATATCGCCGAGCGGGGAAGAGAGGCACCGAGGCCACTCCAGCACCTCGGGTCTCAGCGTCTCACATCGTGGGGCATAGAGCTGCCGCTCGTAGAGAATGCAGTTGCGTGCCCACCTGGCAGGCTTCAGCGCGAGGGCTCATTCGCCGCTCTGCAGCCAAGGTCACCCGAGACACACGGACAGGGACACACGGACAGGGCGCTGCAGCAGCCTCCACAGTGGGGCCGCGCTGGTGAACACGGTGTATGCAGGACGCGGAGCCCCCAGGGCCCTGCCAGCTACTCTTCCTGTGGGTAAGCAAAATGAGTGCTAACTAGCGGCTCGCTGCTGCTAGAGAGCTGAGTACTGCCTGAGCTCGGAACTAGGGCCGGACCCAGTGTCCTCACTATCTTCACAGTGAGCCGTCTTTTAATACAGCTTTGTTTTTGTTTCTTTTTTTCAACACAAGCTTTCACAAAGTCATTCTGTTGTTCGGTCTGGGCTTCCCACTGTGGTCCTCTTCCCTCAGCCTCCGAGAGCCCTGGGGCTCACAGCTGTGCCACACGTCTGGCCCGTTCAAGGGTACCCCTGCCCCCGTCCCTCCTGGAGCCCCCTAAACGTCTCCACAAGCCGGTCGCCAAGCACGCGAGGACTCCCCACTGGGCTCCGGGCGGACGCTGTGGTTCGCCCCCCTGACTGTGCCTGTCTCCCGCCGTGACGGAGCGGCGCGCGCCCTGCTCATCTCGCCCACAGCTCGTCCTCCTCAAGATGGCTCCTCGGGCCTCCGCCTATGACAGGAACCAGCAGCAGCTCCTTTTCGCAGCTGCTTGGGTTTCTGCTGGTCTCGCTTCCTTTCCTCCGATCCGTGACAGTCGTGCTACGGATACAGCCTGTGGATAATCTTGCTCTTGCCCTTCGTTTCGTCACTTTCAAACCCCCTCTGCCCACACAGAGGATTCTGCGCCCTTCATTTCTCCTCTGACGCCAGACACTGGGCAGCTGTCCCACCCCGGGGGCCGGCGTAAGTGACTGCTTAGACTCCAGTTCCCCTTTAAGCCCATCACCCCCACTCGCCCAAGGAACACCAAGTACATGGTACATCGTTCTTAGTCCAGTACCAGGTAGCTTGTCTGGCTTAGTGCTCTTTGAGAGGCGCTACAAGCTTCTGAGGAAGAACACAGACCCGTTCCAAAGAGGAAAACCTGAGCTTGCTTAGCCCTGCCATATGCCTCGCGGAGCCCATGAGGGGGTCACGATATGTCATGGCCGAAGCTGTCAAGGTGTCGTAGACCTCAGATGTCCAACATTGGTTCTTCCAGGATGCAGAGGCTCAAGTTCTGTCAGAGCATCTGAGCACAGAGCATGGGCCGAGCACAGGCTGGGGTCCAATCCCGGCTGACCCAGCAGGTGCCCGCTCTCCAGCTGGCCAGGTGGTCGGCCTTCAAAATGTGTCTAATTTTTCCATCTACCAGCAGCCTGAATGCTTAACCCGCTCTTCACACTTGAGGACTAAAACCACTTCTCCAACAAGAATCATTGATCCCTACTTTCAAGGTCCATATTCAAATCTGGTTTGTGATTCTGTCTGATTCATTTGACTCTTAGAAACTCTCCAGCTGTCTTTTGTTTTCTACTTTTCCTACTGATTTCTATATGACGTGAGAGCATGTGATTTTTGTACATTGCTTTTCTTGTAAACTTAGTGAAGAATTCATAACTGAATATAAAATCACTCAGTTATTCTTTCCTACTAACTTATTAGCAGTCTATACCTCTTCTTTCAGGCTAAAAGGAAAAGCCACCAAAGCTTGACTTCTAACCATGTCTGTAACTTGGCCCATCAGGTGTTGCTGGAAAAAACATCTTTCTCTTACCTCAATGAGTAGCCCGCTCTGCAAGGGCCAGGCCATCCCGGAGACTGGACCTCCCAAGGGAGCCGTATCCAGAGCCGTCAGTGAGGAGCTCAACATCAGGGTCAGCAGGGCAGCCTCACGCCCCTGCGACCGGAGTGAGGCCAGCTAACCTTGGAAGCACAGGGTGTTCGGCCCTTTTGTGAGAAGTGCTCTCCTGTGACTTGTTCTGTCTTTACCTTTGTTAGGATTTTTATATGCAAAGTAAGTAATCCTGATACATTGGTTCTCAGTGTCTTTGGATATCTGGTATCAGTTTCAAGGATATACAATTATATATTTGGTTGGTGCTGATGTTAATAAAGTGTTGTGGTCAGAACCAAGACAAAGGGACTCAGTGTGATGCACAGTATACTAAATTCTTCACTCCTGCCTAGGTCTCCGGGTTGGTCTGCCTCGGTCTTCCCATGGGCATATTTATGTGACACTGAATGCAGTCACATGTACTCATTTGGTGGTAGTCAAAGTATCTTTGCAGATTCCCTTTTATACCAGCACAATTCACAGTAGCTAACTGTTAGAAGTAGCTTGTATGTGCATCTGCAAATATAGGGGTAAAATATGATATGTATGCAAAATGGAATTCTGCTTTGTCATAAAGAAGGATAAACTTGAGTCTTTTGTAGGAAAATGAATATACCTTGAGACCATAATATTTAGTGAAACAAATCAGACACACAAGTTTAAATGTCACATGATTTCTCTTATGAGAGAAACCCAAAGTATAAATAAGCAAAATAAAGATAGGTAACAGAGAGCAGGAGGATAGTTGTTTTGCAGAAGGAAAGGAGTCCACAAGATGGAGGGAAGGGGGTGAAAGAGAGTTATGGTTTTATTCTGTAAATGCACCGACTTCTCACAATGAATGTAACCATGTACCGCAAACATGGACTAATAAAAATAACCAAAATGTAAAGTAAATTTATAAAAACATTGCCTTTCAAGCTACAGAGGCTCATTTCTGCTTTAATGGTTTATGATGAATCAAACAAAGATTCCCTCTATTTAGACAAAAGAAGGTATCCACTGGAGAGACAGCGCATGGATTGTCCCTCCTCCGCCTACAAACTACCCGACGATTCGCTGGAAAACTTGTCTTTCAGCACAGATCCCTGTGCCCACAGCTCACAGATCCCAGCATGCCGTCCTCAGGACTCGGGGTCCAGGGATCTGCAGTTTTCTAAGCACCTGACGTGATGCAGAAGCGAGCCGTGCCCCTCCCCCAGGGATGACAGGCCAATTACGAACAGATGTTGTTGACTTCGTAACTGTTTGGCAGATGCTATCAAATACCTTAAATATGCTTCAGTTATTTTATCAGAAAGTGAGACCAAAGAAATATAATAGGAAATCCAGAAATAGACCAGAGTCCATATGGCGTTTCATTATTATAAAGGTGGCATCTCAGATTAAGGAGGAGGAAGGAAAAGAACTTGTTTTTAAGGAAATCATATTAGGACAAACAGTCATTTCGGGGAAAGATAAATTGGGCTTATACCTCACATCACACCATATATTTGGTAAATGTGAATAGATCAGAAACCTAAATATGATAATAAAGTCAGATAAGTAACACAAAGCAGTGTGAGGCTGTTCTAGGTTTTTATCTCAAAACAACTGCAAGAAAAAGAAATGCGTTCTACTAGACATGCTTTTAAAACCTCACACAAGTCAATTAATACCACGGGAAAGGACTAACGGGACTTAACACACAGACAATGGGCCACTGCCACCTGGGGACGTCAGCTCCAGAGCACAGGTGCACACGGTGCACCCCAGAAACAGAACAGCCAGGCGGCGGTGAGCCAGGGAAAGGGCGGCAGAGAAGCGTGCCCCGCGCCGGGCCAGTGGGGAGCCCCTGGCGTCCCTGCCGCCTCGTGGTTTCTGTCGGAGTGCCCCCGAGGCCCTCGTGCCCTCTGCCGCAGGGCTTCTGATAGGCGATGGCCACAGTGGCCCTGCTGCTCCCCGTGATCAGAGGACGTGATCATGGGCTGTGAGCTGGTAGAGGGCGCCTCCCTCCGGGACAGCTGAGTATGACTTGAGTTGTCAACGCCCAGCTGATGGGTTTGGCACAAGTCGGATGCAGGTGACAGACTCACTGAAGAGGGAAGGCCGCCGGGTGCGTCTGGCACCGACGAAGGGCTGTCCCTGGGTGGGTACAAGGGAGAGAAGCAAGTCTCCCCCGATTCTGCAGCGGCTCCAGTCTTCGGCGCGGCCTTGGACGGCTTCCATCTCCAGGGTTTGCCACACACACTCTGCGGTCCGCAGCGCGATCTCTTCCTGCGTGGACGGTGACCCTTCGGCTTCCCGACCTAGACTCCAGGGGCTCTGCAGGGAGCTCCACTTTCCTACCTTTGCCTGGCTGGTCCAACTCACCAGCTTGCAGATGGCCCTTCTGGATTCTCCCACACAGGAGCACAGGTGGCCACTGTAACTCTACTCGGTAAATCATGTTATTAAACCTGCTACTCAGGGTCCTGGGCCCCCTCTGGCCTCCTTCGTTTCCTGGTTACCACGACTTGAGGTGCCCCCCCCCGCCAATCTCTTCCCCTGGGGTGCTTTACTGTACAAGGGCTGGGACTACTGAAAAGGCCTCAGTGAACCCCCCTCTTGAAGTTCCAGGCTTTGGGTGGAAGACAAGTGCTATGACCTACGTTTTACGGAGAGCACTCTGGCTTCCAGCAGGGAGGTAGACCTATGGAGAACCCCATACCGGCCTTCAGGTCTTACTATATCCCCCACTAGGCCTCTCTCAGAGTTTGCCAAGATACACACACACACACACACACACACACACACGCACGCACACAAAATCACAGATTAGCTGCCAGGAAGACCTGAGCTCCAAGCTGGCTCTGCCTTGTACTAGCAGTGTGAGTGTGAACAGTCTCCTCCATCCGAAGGCTGTTGGTGAATTAGATGAGGTAGTGTCCAGAAGGTCCTGACTTTTGATGTCCCCGGTGGTTTCTTTCCCTTCTTACTCGCTCCTCTCAGCCCAGTCCCCAAGGTGTTTTCCTCTGTATGGAGTTGTTTCAGGTACAAGAGAGAATTAGATGAGAAATTCCTCCCTCCTGAGGAGAGAGAAGACATTCCTAGAATCTGCAGTGCTCTCAGGAATACTCTCTGATACCCGCTAGTGCTTTTAAGTACCTCAAAATGACGCCCACTCACGGCTCAAGACACGTCTTGCTCTTGTATTAGCAGAATGGAGTTGGCTCTTTTTCCCTGTTTCAGTGGCACTGAACGGAATCTCTCACGTCTTTGTCTCCGTCTTCTACAACTCTCCTTTAGCACCAGACACCACCGCACTGGTCTCCCACTAAGGTCCGTAACTGAGACTTATTATCTAGGGTTTTAAGGCCGGGAAAATGAGTCCGCTGTCTCCTTCCGATACAAATTCTGATTCTTGCCTTCAGATCGGGCAGTTCTGTGTATGATGGAGAGCTCCTTGAGCATTTGGCTCTCAAAACAGAACTGTGTTCAAGACAGGACCACAGTTGCTAATAGGCCTTCCTTAGCTAGGATGCAGTTGATCAGGATTTTTAGGTTGTGGATGGTGTTGTGTGAGGAAAAACAACTTCCACATTTCTGCATGTGACCACGTAGCCCTGGACCTCAGAGCTGTCCAGCAAAATCCACTTCCTGCATTCCCTGCCTTTCCTTGAAGCCTGTGTCCAGCCAGTGTTGCCACAGTGGTGACACTTGCTCAATGCATGTCTCTGACGGGGACACTGGAGGAGAAATGCCACAAGCCAGGCACATTCACAGGCGGAAGCTTGTCCCTGGGGTTCATTTGCATCTCTCTGCTTCCCCGTCAAAGGCCTCCATAGAGGAAGAGAAGGTTCTTGGGCAGCTCATTATGGCTTCTTCCCAGGGAAGCAACAGCACTGACATTTTCTTGCTAAATCACTAAAGCTCTGATTAATGAATCGCCCTGAGCAAGTTGCTTGTGAGCCTCAGGTGAAACGTGAGCATCTTGCTTCTTAGTTTCCTTTCTGTGCTTTGCATGAAAGAGACCTGAAGCCAGAAATGAGCCCTGCGCACACACAGCAACGCTGTGCAGATGGAGTGATGATCACTCCTTGATGGGGAACAGCAGGGCCTTTCATTACATCCACTTTCCCAGGAGAAAGGGTCGAATTAGATGCGTTTATCTGCAGTGAAGACTGAAAACAGGCTGTTGATGATCTCCTAGATGAGTGATCACCTTTTCTCTAGCCTGATGCCCTCGTGAATTGGGGGAATTAGAAATCAGCAGCAACTTCAGGGGGCGGAAGAAAGATGGGGAATTTAAGCTTCGACATAAGGAAAATAATATTAACAGTGAAAGTGCATAGAACACGCTGCTTTTGGAGGAAGTGAAATAATTATAAAGGGAACTCATGTGTGAGAAAACGGCTGCATTTCTTACTCTTTCTGAAACTTCTTGGTTCCTTTAACTTAAAATTGTCACAAAAATAGATGGAAGGCATAAATGAACTGTAAGCAGAACCTGCAGATTCTACTAGGCTTGTGTAAGGCTTTCTGTTAGTAAATCCAGAACGGAATTCAGCACAGAGTCCCAGTATTTTCCTTGTACAGGTTGTACCCAGTTATACTTCTACCTCTGTGATGAGAAGACTGTGTAATAAAATGGTCTGATCTTTACCAAACAGGGTGGCAAATATGAATATATATATTCATATTTGAATATATATATATGAATATAGGAAGAACCTTACCAAAGGTCAACACCATCAGTGAAAATCTACATTCCTGGATAGCAATGGCTGACAGGATTCATTCTCCCAGGATGGAGGGTCAAGATCCAGATCCACCCCTTCCACGGGAATGCAATGATTGCAGATTCCCCAGATAAAGGGCCAGGACTCTAGACCACCTAGAGGAGTCTCCTGACAAGAAAGACCCTTCATGACTTGATTCCTCATTGGACCCCATTTGATCAGTATTTGCTTAAGCAACTGTACTTGTTATACTCCCATTGGTTATCTACAGTTTGCCCATTTCTTCCGAATCTTTTTTGGAAGCCCCCACTTTAAGCCTGCCTCACTTCATGGCTTTGCTCCACAAAGGCCCTCTAAAACGTGAAGCAGGGGTGCTTCACTCACCTTTCCCGGTTCCCCCTTCTGCCTCTTTTAGACAGAAGCTTTCTTTCTCAATACAATTTTCCTACTTAAACCTCCATTGCTCCTAAAATTCATTTTTTGATTTTTAGAGAACACAAACTCGCGTTTCAGGTTGGGAACTAAGCCTTGCTCCCCTGAGTCAGTTTTAGCTACACGGGTCAACACGCCATTGCCTTTTATGACCATGAAGTTAGGGCAATTTTGTACGTACATGAGTTAGTTGTATTTCCTTCACTGTGCATGATCTGTTTGTTCCTATCTGTTGTGGTTCATATCCCAATGTCCGCCAAAGGCTCCTGTGCTGTAGATGGGGCTCTTCAGAGCTGGCTGGATCTAGGGTGTGTGATACTAGGAGTAGAAGTGTGTGGGTTAGAGTAGTTTTGACTGTTCATGATGGGAAGGGCCCCCATGGGAGAAGGTAGCACCAACCAAAAGGCTTGTAGCCTAGATAGGATAAAAGAGAACAGGAGGCTGCTGCTGCTGCTGCTGCTGCTGCTGCTGCTGCTGCTGCTGCTGCTGCTGCTGCTTTGCCTTCTACCTACTCTGCCATGAACTATTTTTCCACTGTGATGCCATTTTGGTTTGGAGAAAGGAAACTCTGAACTGAAACCTCTACACACTGTTAGCTGAAATAAATCTTTTCTTCATTAACTTTGAGTGCTCAGTATTTTTTTTCTTAGCAATGAGAGAGGTAACTAAGACACTATTCTTTGCATATTTACTTTACATCTAGACTGAATAACCATGTGATCTGTGATATGATTACCAAATGTTTTTTAGAGCTTCATGTTCATTCTAAGGATCTGTTGATTCTTGTTTTTCCAACATAAATTTCAAAAGCATTTTAGTAGAACTTATTGATCTTTTTGTTTTTCTACCTCTGTACACATATCATACTTTTAAAAAAAAAAGGTACTTTAGAAATAACTTCCCACTGCAGAATGGTGGTGAATGGCTGTACTTTCAGCACTCTGAGAGGGTGAGGTAGGGAGGTCAAAAGTTTAAGCCTAGCCTTGAGTAATCTAGGACTTAGGAGGATCATGTCTTAAAATTTAATAATAATAATGATGATGATGATGATAATGATGATGATGATGATGGGCCAGTGGTATAGCTCATTACAAAAGCCCTGGGCTCAATACCCAATGCAAAAAAAAAAATTCAACCTTTCTAGTCATTTATATTTCATTTTTAAAGGTATAGTTCATTTAGATGTGAACTAGGAATGCAGTTTTATTATTTTTCTAGGTCATGGCTACCATATCCAATAATGTTTGTTAAATGATATCTCAGTTCCTCACTAATGTGAAATCTTTCATTTACCAGACACTTAAAATGTTGTACTTCTTTGGTTCCATTTCTGAGATTTCTATGATAGTCTGTAGTATAGCCTCTATGTAGAATAATACTGCCATATTTTAATTATTCTACCTTTAAAACATGTTTGAGTATTTAGTAGGCCTGGCTGACATAAATCTATCCAAATATTTTGGGCACTATGATTATCTTTATATGAAATTTGTCCATCAACAAATCAATGAATGAAATTGACTTTAATATCATATTTGGTTTTTTAGAAGATATTACTAAATAATAGTTAGTGTCACTGTTATATGAGTCCTTCCAAGAATACTCCTCATTTGTTCATAGTTTGTGTCTCCCAGTATTTATTTCTAATAAAATTCAAGCTCTTTCTGTACTATGGTTCATAGCACTTTATATTCTAGATTATTTTACTGAAACTTCTAGAATTTTATTTTATATTTTGTTCATGTGATACTTTTGCATTCTAGATATCCAACCACCAGTTGTTGCTTAATTGATTTAAAGCAGTATCTCTGGCCTCCATGACAAACTCTGTCTATTTTCCCATTACACAGGTGCCAATACTAGATCCCCTAAGCTTCCAATGTCTATTTTCATGATGTAGCACAAGCCAGGAGACCATAAGGACAGGACTACACCATTGGTTTTGTTTCTGGTAACTCTGTAACGAAACAAAGGAAATCTCCCCCTTATCTGTAGACTCTGGCAGCCACAATTAAATATTAGAACCCACAGTTGCTTCTCCCTCATTCTCCTTTGGGGAGACACAATTCTTTTCCAGAACATTGCTACTAGCCAGCCACACATTAGACCCAGAGACCAAGGAATCAGAAGACATCAGCCTACAGTAAAAGACTTTCTATAAAGCACACAGTGTAGAAACAGAAGAGGGAGGGCTTCTGAAAGCATGGACATGAGAATCCACTTCTTTCTTGTCTCTGCACTTAGAGAATTCTCAAGACAACAGGTATGAAAACAAAGCGTGCAGAGTTGAGTTTTTGTCATACTTTTAAATTTTTACTAGAACTATGATTCCTCTTCAACTGAACATGTTAACACAATTTCAGAAGCAGAACCAATCTTTTTTAGAGCCTCTTACATTTCAGACACTCTGATAGATATTTGCAATTACATTTTGCCATTTAATATTCTAATGCTATGAATTAATAACTATTGTTGGCATTTAAAAATGAGCAGGCTGAGATACTGGGAAGCTGAAATCACTACTCTTCCTGTGTCACACATCCATTACATGCTGAAATTGTGATTGAAATCTGGTGTAATGATCTTTCTGAAGGATACTTCTCCACATAATTTGCTGGAAAATTAAAAAGACAAACTATTTCCAGGGAGCAGTTGGAATTCTCATTCTGTGGTCATCACAGAGTCCAAAAAAGTCTGACTGTGACCCGAACTCTGTCCCCCACCATACTTATATGTCTGAATTCTAACCAGTAATGGAACAGTATTAGGGGATGGGAGGTCTGGAGGTAATTAAATCCTGGTGATTAAGGCTCTCTGAAAGAAGTTTATGTCACCTCTCATTCCTGGGACAACATACCAGATGCACACACATTAGAGGTTTGTTTTGGCCAGTTTTTTAAGAGGATTCAGTCCCTGGTCTGCTTGCTCAAGGCAGAAAGGCATGCAGAAGGACCTGGTGGAGAAGAACTGCTCCCACCATGGTGACCAAGAAGCAGAGAAGGGAGGATTCAGGAGGAAAATGCACCCTTCCAGGCCACGCCCCCAGTGACCCTTCTCCGGCCGGCCCTCAACTCCTAACCGTACCCTTGCCTGCTGAATTCATCAGTGGATCAGTGCACTTCGGACTGTAGAAGTCCCATGATCTAGTCATGTCCCACAAGCCCACCAGCCAACAGCAGGTCCAAACTGACAGCTCGGCCCAGTGCCCTGTGAAGGAGAAGCTTCTGCCATCAGTGGGGCAGGAGTTAGAAAGCTATTTCTTCAGAGCTGACCTTTGAGATGACTATAGTCACAGGCAACCCTTTACTGCAGTCTAATGAGAAACCTTGAAGTAGGATCCAATTATGTGATCATCAGATCCCTTATGCAGAAACTGAGATAAGGAATGTAAATATCTGACCCAGAGTCAACAAACTGATAAGCCGCAAGGCTGGGATCCAAACCTAAAGTTTTGGCTTTAACAAAAGAAAGTTCTTGTCTCATGTTACCTCTTGCTGAAGTAAGGAGTGAACATGCAAACTAACTTTCTCCAGTTCCTCAAGGGCGGGGACGTGAAGAGTTACAAAGCTTGTGTAGCACTTAGTGCATAAAAGGGTTGGCAGTTGTGAAATGAATGAATGAATGAATGAATGAGAATATTAATACACAAGTGCATGAACCAATACCATTCAACTGTTATACTGAGAGCTACAGACTAATGCCAACCAAGCAATGTGTAAAAAGCGCTCTTCCATTTTTTGAGGAACTCAGATGTGTACCCTCCCTGCACGAGTCCTGAACAAATGTCCGACCCCAAACTAATGCGCACGTGCTTCTCCATTTGCTGCCCAGCTGTGGCTTCTACGTGGAGAGAGAGTGGCATTTTCCTACCTTCCAAAAACACACCAAGGGAACTTGTTAGCTGGCGTGCTGTGCAAATGCCAAGCGCCCCCATATACTCACTGTTCCCCGGTCATCCCATAAACAAACTCTAAAAGTCAGTTGGTTTAATTGAACTGCCAAAGTAAGTCAGATCGAAAGGGCGGAGAGTCTCTATAAACAGCCCAATGTCTGTCAGTCTCAAGGAGATAGTCCTTAGAATCCAATCTTAGCATAATTAATATGCTATTGACTTCCTCACAAAATAAACTGGCTTTGCTGAAATCAGGAGTTGGGTTTATGTAAAAGCAGAGCAAAGGGCAAGGTTCTAGGTAGAGTTCTAATATTTTCCCCAAATTTTAAATTTGATCAAAGCAACATGAGCCAGTCTGATTTTTCTGCGTGGAAAAAATTAGAGATCTTTCAGTTTAGTACTATTCTACGCATATTTTGAAATTTAAAACAAATACCCTTAATTTTGTTTATTTTTGTTAGTCGTGTTTTTCTCAGTCCAGTGTTGTAAGTGCAATAAAAGACACAAAGAGAGTCTCTGGTTCACCTGAATGTCAGTTTCTGGGCTGAAATATGTGCTCAAAGTACCTGCACACCCAGCACGGTGCTTGTAACAGGGGAGAGGTGCCTACAAGGTACCTGCCCCAGGGAACTGAGATTCCAATTCCAGGAATAAATCATTTGTGTGTCTTCTCAACACTGTTTGGATTCTGAATCTGTGTTTTCTGCCCGAGCTCACTGTGGGATAACCTTGCCTCACTTATGAAACATAATATCTGTAAATTATTTTGAGAAAGTTTTTGTGGTTATTTGCTGTGTGCCAGCACAACATCTCATTTTGTCCACACTGGAGACCTGCTGAAGAAGGTGTCCTTCGCTCTGAAAGGTTCCCGAGTGTATGTGGCTGAAAGGTTAAGATTGAGGCAACATCTTCAGAACAGCAGCTTCCCTTAACTCCATCTTTCAAGTTAGTACAGTAAGAGAAAAAGCTGCACACTGTACACCACAGCATCCTCGGGTGTCCGCAGGGGCGGGGCTCAGGGAGAGACAAGCCTTGCTCTAAACACCCATGAATCTCCAGTGGTCAGACCACCACCAAGACCACCACCAGCAGCAAGACCCTTGTCTGGTTGGCCAGAAGCTCGAAAGGGTAAATGTTGACCGAATATTTCCAATAACCCCACAACTGACTAATTTGGAAAGCAAATATGGCATACTTATGACAGCTTAATTAAGTTTTCAGGAAAATATTAATCCCTTCCAAACTCACACTTACACCAGTAGACAAAGAATTATGGGTTGACCAAGAAAACCCAGTCCTGTACTGCTGAATGAGTGATAAGAACTCATAAGTTAAAAAGTAGGTGACCAATTTTTACATTTTACTGTGATTTAGAACAGATTATTCAGACTTCTTGAAGGCTCAACTTACTCTTGTTTTTAAAATGAGGAAATAATATTTGCACAGGAACTGCAGCATTAACACTGTAGTTAAAGTGTCTACCTAAGTTCCTGGCATAGGGTAGGTAGTTATAAATATCTTTGTTCTTCTTAAACTAATAAGCTCATCTTTATGTATATAGAGTCCAGGGTTTAGGTAGGAAAGGGGAATAGGGAAAATGAGAATTAAGCTGTGCCATGTACTGCTACATATCTCAATGTCAACTGTGATCATAATGTGTACATAAAATGTACCAATAAAATCAGTTAAAGAAAATAACCATCTTCTCCTATTTGTATAGTCAAAGTCCTCAGTATATTTGTCCAATCTTCTGTATAATGAGGCTTAGGTACTAGGACTGATTCCAGTAATTGCAGTACAAAACTAAAGGGGTGTGGTGCTGTCCTCTAGGTCCCTTGAAATAACAGTGTTCATTTTCTCATACACAAAATGCCTTTTGCAAATGCTGAGCAAGCAATAGGTTCTTCTGTCCCACTTGTTCTGAAAATGCCTGCACCTGATTCCCAGTCACCACCCAGTGTCTCTACTGCATCAGACACAATTCGCGGAGCTAAAAGAGCACAGCTTGTCTCTGAGAAATCCAACAGCCCCTTGCAGGCCTGTCTTCCAGGTCGAGCGAGCCGACAGGGACAGGGTCCCAGGCCTCGGCCTGCTCAAGGCGGCTGCGCTCACCCTCTGAGAACCCTTCCTCCCGGGAGGCCCTGAGCCAGCATAGCTGTAGTCACAGGGAGGACGGAGCAGAGGGCCCCACTCAGCAGAAACCGTCTCTGTTCTTCGGGAGCCTCTGAGATACACGCTGAAGTGTTGACATATTTAAAGAAAGATAGTTTGATGCTGGAAAAAGGGAAGAGAGAGATACAAAAGAAGACATTCATGTTTATTAAGACTCTGAGAACTACTTGACATACATCTTTAATTTATCCACTCATTACTATTTCCAGATGTCAGGCTCTGGGCTCACAAGCACCAAGAAAGTGCACTGTCAGTGTGACAAATGGCAAGGCTGGTGCATGACAGAGACCCAGGTGCAGGGCATGATGGGCGCATGGGAAAATGATTGGCCCCACTAAGATTTCTCAGTGTAAAGCGCAGAAGCCGTTTCTGACCACAGTGGACTTCGTCAAAAGGGATAAATATAAAGAACGTCACGAGGGTCGCAGAGTCTTGACTACAGTGCAGGGCCCTTAAAAGAAAGCCCCGGACAGAGCGTTCCAGGACCTGTGGAGGCAGCGCTGGCGTCCTGCCGCTCTGCAGCCACTTCCCTCCGGTCTGCCCGGGAAACTGCACAGGAGAGCGTGGGGCGAGGCTGCCTCAGTGGCTTGTCTCTTCGCAGGATCCCACCTGCGGCCCAGGTGCAGGGCCCATCGCCTCACGGAGGGTGGGAGAGGGAAGGGGCTGAGTTCCGCAGACCAACGCCTGCAGGGGCCTCGCAGAGGGACAGAGGCGACGTCCACCCGAAGCTCCGACGCTCACCCCAGAGTCAGGGCATCCGTCCACAGAGGAGAAGGCCGAGGGGCAGACATCTCGGCGATGGGCGGGAGCGCAAGACATTCCGACTACAAAACTCAGGACTATTCCGTTCCAACTCTTGGGCCCAATGTTTAAGTCATTAAAACAGTTAAAAGACGGACTTTAAAAGCCTTACAGGTCAGTGTTTTGTTTTGTTTTGTTTTGTTTTGTTTTGTTTTTTTGCTTTTTGGAGACTGGGTCTCGCTTTGTAGTTCAGGCTGGCCCTGAGCTCACTATGTAGCCCAGGCAAGCCTCGAACTCAGCAATCCTCCTGTCTCTGCCTCCCGAGTGCTGGGATTACAAGCGTGAGCCACCACGCCGGGCACTGTGGTATGCGGTGTTGATTGTTGGTGGGCGTGAGTCTCCACACCTAGCATTGTATGTGGTTACCGGGGATTGAACTCAGGACCTTGCGCTTGCGAGGCAGGCACCGGAACCACTGAGCTAACCCTCCGGCCCAGGTCGGTGTTTGAACAAAAGATTTTTGGGTCATTGGGATTCCTAAGCCCTTATCACTGGGGCTTAGGAATATTTTTGTACAAAAACTCTTAAAAATATAGAAAAATCAATGATGAGGGTGTCTATATTGAAACCGTGTGTGGTAAAGTCACAAGGAAACCAAAAAGAGAAAACACATCCAGGGCGGCCCCTGGGTCCTGCCAGCGTAGCCCTGGTGACGGGGACAGCAGGTGGAGCCACGGTTAACACAGGAGCGTCTTTCTTCGCCAGTGTCTCCCACGTCGATGACCTAATCCTTTCCCAGCATAGCTCAGCAAGAACAAGTGAATGGAAGGAGCTGGATTAAGGGCAGACAGGTTAGTGGCTGCTTCAGCCCATGGAGAACAGTCTGCAGGAGAATGGAACACTAGTTTTTTTGTTTGTTTGTTTGCTTGTTTTTGAGACAGGGTCTCACTTTGTAGTTCAGGGCTCTGAGCTCACTATGCAGTCCAGGCAAAAGCCTTGAACTCAGCAATCCTCCTGTCTCTGCCTCCCGAGTGCTGGGAGGACAGGCATGAGCCGTGGAACACTAGTCTTGAGCTATTTGAAATACCGTGTAATATTTTATGGGATTCTTTCACGCTCAAGAAAATATACCAAGAAACCAGTGCGAATGAGAATGGGATTGTAACGAGGTGACTCAGGGGTGATCCTATATACGTAAAGTTTAAATACTCTCATTTGATTATTGTGATTATTTATAACCATTCACAAGACAAAGTATATTTTCCTAAGATTCCTGAGAAGGTGAATTCCCTGCTAAAAGCTCAGAGCCAGTTTATCTGCTTCATGGGAAATTTCTGAGCAGTCCCGCGTTTCCCTGGGAAGAGCCGCGGTGTACTCGCCTCAGCGGCGCAGCACGCAGCGCCCCGCAGACCGGGGCGCAGGTCACAGGCTTCTCCCCCGGCCGGACGCCGCAGCGCGTTAGAGGCAGTGCCATCCCCATGGGGGTGCCGGAGCGCCCTGACCCGGCCTGGAGGCCGCTGCTTTGTTGATGGATCTGAGATAAACGAGGACTCTACCAACATACTGTACCATAACAGTATACAGAAACCCCTTTTAAAAATAGGGCTAGACTCTAAATTAAAAGTAAAGTGTCTTATAAAGTATAAAATACAATCCCATATATAACGCAGCGAGCTGTTATTTATCCTTATCCAGTATTATGTGCTGCGCCCACAGGTCGGTGGGTTTGTTTGCACCAGCATCACAAGAAGAGTGTGGGAGTTATTTACAGCTTATCACAGGGAGTAAGAAGCTCCTTTACACTGTCAGGCGACCTTTGTTGTACATATAGTTTATTTTACTTTTGAGCAAAA
>PVIC010035338.1:0-19102 GCA_004025085.1 Thryonomys swinderianus | reverse complement strand
AATCGAAGAATGAATTTTAGGAACGACGGAGGTTTGAGTAGGAAAATTTTATTGAGAGAGAAAGCTTCTGCCTTAAGAGAGACAGAAGGGGGGCCCGGAAAGTGGGTAACCCCAGGATTGCTTTCTTTAGGGGGATTTTATGGACCAAAATCACGAGGTGGGGTGGGTTCAAAAGTGGGGGCCACCAATGAGATTTTTTTAAAAGGTAGATAGGTTATAACAATCAAACAGGAATTTTGACTCTAACTCTTTGCCGGGGAGGTGGGTTAAGGTATCAGCCTTTTACCCCAGGAGGTTGGAGCCTTCTTTAGAATATCTGATGGTTCCTTGTTTGGAATTTTAATGAGCTATTTATCTTATATGGGTGGGGTAGCTTTTCTCTGGCTGCAGTAACCTCCAAGTTGGTTTTTTGGTTTTCTTTTAAGGGCCAGTCCTATCTATCTGCCTACATATGTCTAGCTGGCTTTTCTACCTATAATAATTTCAAAGCAAAGTACAAAGTCATCTCCTGAGGCTTTTCAGAAAACTCCCTGTACTATCGCAGCATTTAGATGTTTCTGTCCAGAGTACTAATTTTGGGCACGAAGCACCGACACTCCTAGCTCAGCCCTGCAAGCTCCAGGGTGGTGGAGAATGCCTGCGAGCTGCGGAGACTCCCGGGGAGCCCGGAACCACGTCTGCTGAGGTGCTTTCACAGTGGCCAAGGCACTGACAGCCTGGCTCTGCTGCTTTAAAGATGAAGGAAGTAGGTTTTGCAACATAAAAGTCACAAAGCAATTCCTCAAGTAATAGTAACCCGAGGGGACTGTAGGTGGTGGGAGTGGCCAGCAGGGAGGAGCCCCAAGCCTCCAACACAGTTTCAGGCTTCCTCATAAGGCTCAGCTCGATACAGGTGATCCCGCAGTGGGTCCTACAGAGCAATTTAAAAGGCTGAGGAAGACTGCGTAATAGGCAGCAAACAACTGGTGAGATCCCAGGACCCCCAGGAGCCTTCCTCTTCTGGCCTCTGACAGGCTTCTTGAAAGGTGGGGATGGGGTGGGTATTGGTCTGGCTCTCCAAAAAGCCAGAATCAGTAGAAGTATCTATATAGTGAACTCTTGTCTTACAAACTCAACTCATTCTTGAGGGCTGGTGATAACTCATATTGGTCAAATGAAGGCTCAGGCTCCTCCACACACCCTTCATAGTCTCTCCTGTACACACGCAGATCTCAGTGTCCTTAGGGAGACATTGGCCCAGGGCTTCTCAATTAGCCCCACCCAGGAAAGGGTGTTGTCATGTTCCTTCTAGAACATTCTTTAAGGCTTAAATTTGTATCTGAGACCATCGGGAAGCACAAATGTGTGGCATTAAGATCATAACTCAAGACTTTGGTTGTAAGTCAAAACTAAAATTCTAGTTGTAGCCCAATTGTTCATTTGTCAGGCTGGACCTAACTCAAGGGTCCATTGTAACTATCATCATTTACTATCTCTCCAGATTTATTTTAAGGTATTGGCTTGGGGGACAGCCAGGGCCAGACTCAAGGAAGCACTGATATTAAATAGAATTCCCTCTGTCCATAGCTGTGTTCAGCTTTTCTTTTCTTACAGGAACACCAGCCACAGTGGGTTAGGCCTTCCCCTCATAACCTCACTGTGACTTAATTCTCCCTGCTGATGCCCTCTATCCAAATATAGCCACACTTTGAGGTTCTAGAGTTAGCACTTCACCATACGAATTCTTAAGAGACACAATTCAGACATAACACAGGCAAATGGAATATTGTGTTTTTAAAAAAATGACATGGGCCAGGTGTGGTGGCACGTGGGTACATACTTACAGTCTGAGCACTCTGGGAGGAGGAGGTGAGATCACAAATTCTAGCCCAGCCCAGGAACTCAACAACTTAGACTATGTCTCAAAATAAAATAAAAAAGAATTTTTAAAAGGGCTGGGGGGTGTAGGTCAGTGTGAAGACCCTGGGTTCAACGCACATGCACATGCACACACACACACACACACACAATGCGTAAGCAAAATATGGTGACATCCCATATCAGTGTTAGGACTGGTTAATACCTGTGCTTGCCCTGTGTTAGGACTTTGCAATAACAGATTTATTTCCCAGTCAATTATTAGTCAGGTGCCATTGTTGTGCCAATTTCAGATGCTGAAAGGAAGCTCACGGTGGTGAAAATCTTGACTCCCCCTCCCAAGATGGGAGGTCAGGAGGGGGCCAGCTGGGTTCTGAGACTGCACTTGGTCCCAAGCAACACTGTGGCCAGCAAATCACACCGGGAATTGTGAACGGCTCTCAGAGTGTTGCTTCTCAAATTTATGGCCCAAGTTCTCAGAGCCCTCATGAGAATACAGATTCCTGGGCTCAGCATCAGAGTCACTGGATCAAAATCTATTGGGAATTGAGGATGAGGGGTGTAATCTGTATTTTTAACATGGACTTCTATGCCAATGAACGTTGGGAATGTTCTAGAATTATTTCGTAAGGTCCATCTGACCCTGATTCTTTTAGTTCCTGACCCGAATGTTTAATAGCATTTACTGCCATGTGAGTGGAGCTTTTGGCAGAATTTATTCATTTATTTAACCAATATTCACCAAGCAATATTCCCAGGTTCTGTGGGCTTACAAGGATAAGTCAGATGTGAAATTTCTCTTCAAAGACCATATAATATTATGTTGATTATTATTAGGTTTTGAACCATTCTTCCAAATGAGAAATATCTGTACCTGATTTTATTTTTAAAGCTTTTATTTTTCATGAATGTGAGTGCTTTTATTTCCTATACAAGAATGGCTCCATAAATCATGTATTTTAGTTAACTTGCTTAATTTTCTGGTAGGAAGGTGAATAACATGCATTATTATCTATAAATAATCAAGACTATGTTTTGGAAAGAAGAATAGTAAAAAAAAATGTAGGCCAGCTGCTGCTATTATTTGAGGTTTTGTATTGCTCTCGGGTTTTTGTGAATGTACTGCAGTGTGCAGGTGCATGTGTGTTTGCGATCCAGATAAAAATGTTAAACCTATCATTAAAGCAGTTCTTTAAAAAAACAAATTCTTTTTATGAGGAGTAAAAATGAATATACTGGTTCCTGATGTTCTTCCTCCACAAATGGTGTTAGAGAGACCTGATTGCCTTCCGCCTTTTACCCCATGTGCCTGCCCCTGGAGGTGGTCCCAGAACACCCACATTGGTTAGTGTGATGCCCCTTCCAAGGGGCCCAGTGCTAAGCTCCTCTGTGGCTCCAGAGTGTGTTACAGAATCTGGCAGCTCCATGAACTCACTGCTTCCAGTCTTCCTTCCCCATTCCTCCAGGCCTTGCTCTCTGTGTGATAAAGTTAAAGACATGAATAGATCCGTTTATAACGTAAGGGTATGAAGCTTATTATGCACTACTCCTTTTCACTGTGGGGGCAGAGTCTTGAAACATAATAAACTATTCTCAAACACATCCTCTCGCCTACTCTACTGGGATTGCAGGTGTCTGTGTAGGACACTGGCTACTCCTAATGCACACACTGTTTTATTCTGTGTAGAATTTGAGGAGTGGCATGGATGTGAGGGAGTAGGGAGGTAGGGAAAAGGAGTGGAGTATCTTTTCCTAAGATCAGAGAATGTATTAGATTTCCATTCTTAGGACGAATGTTGGAGATAAATAAATTAAAAGGGAGTAAAGTTTATTTTGTTTCATGGTTTCAGAGTTTTTAGTCTGTGGTCCTTGGCCACATTGCTGGGGTCTGTGGGAGGGAAGCACATCAGGTTGGGAGCGTAGTCGATGTGAACTGTACACCTCATTGTGATCTGGAAGCAAAGAGAGAGTGAGGAGGAAGGAGGCCCACTCCCAGTATCCCTTCAAGGGGATGTTCCCAGTGGGCTGTCCTTCCACGAGGGACCTTACTTCTGAAGGGTTAATCATCCCAGTGATGCCTCAGGCTGGTGGCCAAGCTTTATAACACATGGGCCTTTGGGGGACATTTAAGATCCAGACCATAGCAAGACTATCCAGAGAACCGGAGTGAGTCTTCCTCCAACAGTGGTCTCCTTAAAGGGTCAGCGGGCCCATGGTGTCTAAGCAAGTGAATGCTTTTTTTTTACTAAATCAAGGCTAATTGTGAGGGATTTTGTCTCTTTCATTTTTAGATTTCCTACTTTGAGAATGTGTCTTTGAAAGTCATATATGTCATTCAACTCTTACTGGTTACCTACTAGTTGGTGGGAAAAGGCCCAGAACTCTCCCTCTGAGCAGCCGGGAGGCTCTCCCACCACACCACAAGGCAGGTGCTAGACTCTCAGTCTGGCTGAGGCTGTTGCTGGCCTTTAAAGAGAATGTTGACAGAACCGTGGAAATAGACCGAGAGATGTCACAGTCACGGAGACTAAGAGGCCGCCGAGTTGACAGGAAGCCGGGCTGTGGCTCTGAGCTCCAGGGGTGGGGGCCTCAAGGCTGCTTCCCTCACGTGCGGGACTTGCTCTCTGGTACTCTCCTCGGCTGAGCCTTTTCCTTATGCCGTCTCTCAAATCAGGGAAGACTCCACTCCCTATTGATCGCTTATTGCTTTTGGCGTCTCAGGTTAAATATCATTTCTCTGGGGAAGCCCTGAAAAGGTAAAGTACCATTGCTTCTGCTCTGTACATGTTATGTTTCTCCTCTTTAAAATGCACCCCAATATTTTTATTTCTTGCCTATCTGTCTTGGTCACTGGACTGCAAGCTCTGTGAGGGGCAGAAGTTGTCCTTTTTGTCCCGTGAGTCACCAGGACTCAATACCTGGACCAAAGGGTATGCTGTAAATACTGGCAGATTTAAATTGATGTTCTCCCCCATGAACTCTTTTTAGCCAGGCTGCCCCTGACTCCGTGCTAGTTTTGAGAAGCCTCAGTTCGTCTCATCTCTGATTTATTGCTAGACTTGAAGTTGAGCATTCTAGGAGAATCTTGAGTACCATGGTGTTGAACTCTCACAGAGCAGAAAAGATTATACCTGCGAGAGTTCCGCGGGTGAGATTTCAGGCCTCTGCAGGGTGAGAGAGGTTGGATTTTAGGCTTTGATCTCACACTTGAGTAGTGACACTAAGAGGCAGACAACCATGTTTACCGCCTAACAGATGCGGCTCTAAGTACCTTACAAGAAGGCGTTTCTCGTAGCAGTACTAAGTGGGAAGGGGAGACAAGCCCCGGCCGGGCATGGGGTCTGCTCACACCCGGGCAGGACGTGCAGAGCTAGCCTGGAAGCCAGCGAGGCCGCCCCGAGCTGCGCTCCCGAAGACTGCAGTCGAACCCTCACTGGGAAGGGGCTGACAACTCAAGTCCTTCTCCAGCGGCTTGCGGGCCAGTGAAGCTTTGCTCCCGTGGCCCTGGTACTGGGTCCCGGATCTGAGGGCCCAGTTTCGTGGCCCTCTCTGGAGACAAGGAGAGTGATACTCCCGTGGTGAAGAAGGTGGAAGGAGCTGAGCCCCAGGGCGCATCTCCGGTGCTCGCCTTTATGGGGGTTAGCGGGGTCCTCCGGGTCCCCCCGGAGTGTGCGTTCCCTTCTTACCCTGGGAGGGGTCTCTGTCGTGGGCCTGAGGAGCCCGGGGCGGCAGCTACAGGGGAGGCTGAGTTCTCAGAGGGCAGCTCCCTCGCAGGATCCTGGCTGTGGGCTCCAGTCATTTGTTTTATAAGGTCCTTCTCTTCCTCATCAATTTGTGTTCTTCAAAAAGGCTGTGCTGTTGGCCGACCTGTGCGCGGCGCCCGGGGGCCTCGCGCTGGGCGTCCGACCAGGACCCGCCTCCGGACAGGCGGCGCCCCCACTCCTGGGCTCCCCAGCTCCGGCCTCTCTTCCTTGCCTTAGTCCCCGTCACGTCAGAAAGGACAGCCGTAATGTCTGCTGATATGGAAAGGGCCGAGTTCAGGCTTCACGGAAACTCTGCCTCAGTTTCCCCTTCCCGCTTGGTATTGCTATGAACGGACTTCTTAAAATCAGTGGCATCCGACTGTACATGTAAAGTAATGAAGCACTTTTTTTTTTTTTTTTGCAATGCAGAAGAGCAGTTCCAGCGACATTTTCTTTTTAACCTGAATGTTCTTTTAAAAATGTTGCCTGCACAGAACGCCTCGTGTTCCTCGGCGCGCTGTGAGCCCGATTCTCCGGGAACGGGCACTCGGGCGGGCTGGAGGCCGGCAGGGGGCGCCACAGGGAGGCCGCGCCTCTCTCCGGGGCCGCAGAGCGGCCGCGCCATCTGTGTCCGCGAGGACGCGCCTGGCGCTGCACTCTCTTCCGATACCATCTTTTCCCCTTTTGCAGCCTCCCACTTCCCATCTGTGCCCACCCACTGGTTTCTCAAAGAATTTTTTTTTTAAAGCATTGGCACGACGGAAGGAAAAGGCATCAGGAGTACGTGGGCGCGGCGTCCTGGGTTCCGTCTGGCACAGACACTTGACCGGGCCCCTTCTCGTGCCCACCCTGGAGGCTGCGACCCGGGGCCCCGTCGGGGGCTGTGCATTTTGCCGCACAGCGGAGACAGAAGCGCTAGTTGTACTTTGCACGTTGCCAGCAAACGTTTTCTTTTTCTTTTCTTTGTTGCCAGTGCTGCCTGCGTGCTTCAAAGGCGTCTTCCGAAAGCTGGTAATTACCGACTTTGCTCGGCCGCTCTTCGGAGACATTGGCGAGCTTGCCCGGAGCGATTAGGTCATCACCTTCTCACTGTGTCCAACGGATATAAAAATTATGCATAAATGTTAGGCTGACGCCTGCCGTTCAGTCCTCCGATGCAAATAAATGTAGTCGGGGGGGGGGGGCTCGCAGCAATCCTCAAATGCTAAGCAACAGTTATTTCTGAATACAACACAACTATATGGCTGTTTTAGGGTTTTTTTTTAAATATGAGACTTGATAAAATGACTTTTATTCGGTTATAAAAACCTTGAAGCCGCCAGGAATTTGGAATCTCACAGCACATTTTGTGGAATGCTGTCTGCATTCTGCCATCTTGCTGCAACGCTGTTCCTGGTAATCGCTGCTCATTGACTGAAGAATGTGACTTCGTTTGAATATGGATGGATCCCTACAAACTCAACTTCCCCAAGGCGATTGCTCCCAGTAACCGGTCTTTGTAGGCATCACCTTGACGTGCTTTGGAACTAGGGTGAAGGTGGATGGACAGGTGTGGGATTTGTAGTCAGGGTGACCGAAGGATCGATCCCTCTACGTTCTGTGATGTCCTCAACAAGGAGAGCGAAGAGAAGTGTAGGAACAAAACAAATCAAAGGTTGTCCTCAGGAGGAAACCCCTTGGTGGATGTTTCCTTCAGAGACCCCGTCCCTGAGTATGGCTGGTGCAAATTCCTCTATTTCCTTTCTCTACTTCACCTCGTCCTGGGTGTCAAAGTTAGCTTGTGCAAGGGGACCTCCATTCCAGACCCGCAAAGGCTGATGGTCTGAAGCTGACTCCTTAATAAATGGACTAAGGTCTTCTAGGGACAAAGAGAATGATTAAACCGTGTTTCGTCGATCAGATTCAATAATGGGTCCCAGAAGTCTGGGTTTCCATGCGACTGTCTTTGCACCCTCTTTCCACACTCATTCTTACCCAGTTTCATCTTGAACGAGGGTCTTTGTCTAGCTATTCCTGAATTTTCTTATGCAACTATTGCTTTGGTTCCGGATCCATATTTCACCAGGTAAGAACACCATGCTTTCCAGTGTACCGCCAGGTTACCAGCCTTCACTTAGCCAGTGAAATAAAAATGTTTGAAAATGACATGCAGGAAAAAAAAAATTCCCATCTGAAAATTTGAAGCAGTAGAAGTTGGATTTTGCGAGTTTGTTTTGGGTAAGCAGCAAGCATATTTCCTTCGGTTGGTTCAGCAAAAACATTTCTGTCCCATCCTCTAGTTAGGGATGAATGGCATATTGTGGTTTCCAAAACTGAGACTACATATGCTGCACCCAAACTTGCTCAATTTGGGAAGCTCATGAGTAGGCTTGCCTTGGATTTTAAAAAAAAATTCCCCTGAGTTTCTCTTTTGGCCACAAGAGAATTTGCTTCTATGCCACTCAAAGTACTCAAACTTCTCTGCAGCTTAGCGTAGACAAGCACCTAGTGAGACCCGTTTCAGAAATTCACTCACGTGGGGTAGTGAGTATGGGAGGGAGAAAGGTGGTAGAAACTCGCATGTCCTTTTTCTTTTTTTCTGGAGCAAAGGTTCATTTTGAGGCACAAAGTGAATTTCCTAAGAGCAAATGCTGACAGAGTTTGTGATGGACCTGAAGTTTCTTTGACAAGCTTGTTAAGGTCTTCCCTGATCCATCTTTCATCACTGACAGTCTAAATCTGCCTAGAACCCATTTTGTGTCTTCTGTGTGTGGTGTAGATAAAGTTCTCTGAAGGAGACAGAGGCAGAGAGAGGTAGGTGGCTTTTGGAGAAGATGCATAAAGGGAAAAGTAAATTAGTATCACGAGTGTTTTCGAGGTGAGTATAAATTTTGAAAAGAAAAACACACTTAATCTAGATTTGTCTAGAATGAGAGTAATGAACGGGATTGGCTAACATAAGCCAGATAAAAACCGGTGGGAAAACTAACAGGCTTACGTGGGCCAGGTGCTGAGTTAGACTCTGAAGAGAAACTCGAGGAACATAGAATACAAGGCCCTTGTCCCCCTGGAGCTTCTGGTCTAGCAGAAGTGTGTAGCACACGTAGCTTAAGTGACTGATACACTGAAAAAGCATAGAGCTCGACAGAACTAAAGTACAACTGTGTTAGCTTGTGTTGCTCCTGTAACTTTTGTTACAACCCCTGGACCATGTTCATGGTTGTTCTGCTCATTCTGTTTCACTTCTGCCACTTAACCTGTCTTGTCTTTTATTTTGGGATGGGCACAGGGTCTCACTGTGCAGCTGAGGCTGGCCTGGGACTATGTAGCTTGAACTCCAGCGATCCACCTGCCTCAGCCTCCTGAGTCCTGGGGTTACAGGCGTGTGCCTGGCAACCCGTCTGGTTTTAAATAATAGTTAAAATCGACCTTAGCCTACCTAGTGCATCCTTACCCCCTCCGTGGCCTGGCTGCCTGGAGCCTGAGGGAGGCTGAGGAGGTCTTTCCAGCCCCGCTTCCCTAACCCTCCCCAGGCCACGGCACTGCCATGGCTCTGAGCTGTGGGCTGAGGGCTGTGCCGGAGGCACGATGGCATGACGCTAGCCCGGCTGGTTGATGTCCTGACTTCCTTCCTTTAAGCCCGTCCCTGTGGTGGGTTCTCTGGGGCTTGGATCTTCGGGAGTTCCCAGAAACAAGCTTCTCCTTCTTGGAGGTCTCTTGCGTGGAGCGGGGGTCTTTCCCCTCCTCCCCACTGTCCCTGGTGGGCCTCCCTCGGCCCAGACTGCCCCGCGGCACATGGCTGCTGGCCTCTTTCTCCTGGTCTGAGAAGCCCAGGTGTCCCATGCGCCTCTGACCCGCGGGCAGCTCCACGGCCACCTGAGGCAGATCCTGGGGCAGAAGGGGCCTTGGGCCAGGTAAGGCTGGCTCCTTTCTCCGAACTGCAAGGACATGCGTGGGACCCCCCGCAGGCACACTGCGCGCTCGGCTCTGCAGGACCTCGGGCCACGATGCCCAGTGCCGTCCTTTTCTGACGGCCGTGCTCGGCCACAGGGGTCTTGGATTGTTGAACGAGTTCTTGGGTGTTTTCCTTTACCTAGCGGTGATGTTCGGTAAGCTTGGTGTTGTGATTTGAGCAATGGAGCTTCAGCTGGGGGCGAGGAGGAGAGGGGGGACGGGACAGGGAGGGCGGGGAGGGAGGGTTCTCTGCACGGGGTGGGCTGCCCTGTGCTGTGGGCGACCTAACAGCTTAGCCCTGACACCGCATCCCTCAGTATCGCCATGAGCTCCAAGTGGCTTAAATAACTTGCTCAAAGGTGTCTATTTAGTCAGGAGACCAGGCCTCCAACCCAGGCCGGCTGGCCAGATTCTGTATGTGTCGTCTCAGTGCCACCGAGCGGGGCCAGGAGGAAAGAGCCCGCAGCGGAAGGTGCCCTGATAGAAATTCAGACAAAGGAAGAAGCTTGAGGCGCAGGCGCCGCCCCCCGCCTCTTCCTCGACTTCCTGCGTTGTGCGTCCCGCTCGGTCCCTTCACAACAGAGCCTTGTGGGCCGTCCTGAGGCGGTGCCACTCGGTGCCGGCCCCGCGGCCATCACCGGACCACGGGGATGTGACTGTGCCTCGGGACATGAGCCCGCTTGTTCACTCACTCTCAGTGAAAAGAGTTTTGAAATGAGTTCTGAATAGACAGCATTTTCTTTGTGCGGCTGGTAAATAACGCAGAGCAAAGTTAGCAAGTTGCAGTTCTTCTGCGTTCCGGGTCTATGGAGCCGTTTTGTAGGGGGAAGGGCAGGATGTTTTTCACAGAATGTGACGTCCCGGGAATTCGAGAGGTAAGGAGCAAAAACGGATGGAGGTAACTGTTTATTTTACATCTTGGAAACATGGCTTTTAGTAAAACTACAAAAGGAGAGAAGATTTCCAGCATCACACTCCACAAAACGAATGTCTGGTCACGTTTTACAAGGTGCTATTCACGTCGGGTTGGGCCTTGTTCAGATTTGATTAGAAAGCAGTAGTTTCCTCGTGGCAATTTTCATGTGTGCATCTTCTTTTTCTCCTTAGAAACGAATACAATATCTGAATGGGGCAGCATGGAGAAACCCTAGAAGAAACAGCCTAAGAGCCTTTTGGAACCTATCCAGGAACAGATAACTTCCGGCATACCTGTAGACACTCACCCGGTCAAGGTAAGGAAGAAAATTTTGTCCAAAGTAGATTCGGGTTGTTTTATTACATCTTTCACTGATGTGAACTTTGAGAGGAGGAAACACCTGTGATTCTGGAGGTTGGGGAGGTCTGCTACCCCCCGACTTTTGCAGGCACGGTCCTGGTAGCTGTGGGTCAAGCGCCCTTGCCTAGAGCTGCCTCCGATGTCTTCTTTGCAGGAGCTGAGGACACACTAAGAGGGTAGAGGGGACTTGACAGACTATGATATTCAGCAGGTGCTTCTGCTAAAGAGTCAGTATGTTTAATAGTGCGAATGTTCCTTGTACAGAGTGGAAGTTCTTGTAGGTTTATATTTGCACTGGGACTGATTCATTTTCTATTTAGAATTATCTTTTCAAAAATCACTTTTTACAGTGCTGAGAGGAGGAGTGCATCTGTTGCTTACATATAATAAGCATCGAATATGAAGATATGTTGACTGCTCGAGGCGTTTGTTTGTCAGTATAGGAAACCTGTGACCTACTCACACTGTATGTCTCTTCACAAGAATATAGGCTCTAAGAAACCCAATTTTATGTTTTTTTTTTTTTTTTCCCTTTGAGCAAGAAGGTCTGTCTTTTAATCTCAAACTAATTTAGGTCAGTGAAAGCGAATATCATTTTGAACTCTCAAATGAGTGTTTTGAATGAAGTTCACACGTAACACCAGCACTGTAATGAGAGCGCTCCCCGATATGTGCAGGAATCAAGCTGCTGGACCTCAAGGCTGAGTCACTGTTGGGGTTCAGTAGAGCAGTAATAAGGAGCGTAGAACCAAAAGTGAGTTCTGCCGGCAGAAAACAACTTCTGATTTCTGAGCAGTTTGTGGACATGTTTATTGCCTACGACCTGGGGCCTGGGTCTTTCTAACTAACTCAGAGAAATTGCTGTCAGGTCAACCAGACTGGTCCCTTCAGGTCAATTTAGAATAAATAATGCAAAGGAAGTAACACTATGTAGTCCATGTTCATGCCGCCTGGATAAGAGTGATGACACTCCTAGAAAATTAGTCCTACATTAAATAAATTCAAATTGACATACGATTTCCCTTATTGACTTTATAACCAAACTTTCTAGATGGTATTATTGTTTTAGTTTGTAATGGGGCAAGGTATCTGGAAAGAGCAGGGTCTCCAGTAGGAACTAAAGAAATCCAAAGATCCTAAACTGAACAGCTTAACTTTTTGTCTTTAAATGACGTTACTTAAAGTGCAGCTCTGCACATCACCACGTAAGACATAAGGCATCACAGCCCCTCCGGCACCGCTGATGATCTGGGTAGCTGTTTGGGTGGGTGTCCAGAAGCCACTTACTCATGTTTCCCAGGAGAGGGCAGCACAGAGCAAGAAACGCCGAGTTTACAAATAAGGCGGTTGTCTAAAAACGGGAAAGGTAAATTTACCTGCTTGAGTTCTAGAGTGTATGACAGATATTGTGAAATAGAAAATATTCAAAGAAAAATGTGGTGGAGGGGTGAGTAATGAGGGGTAAAGAAAAAATGTGATGATAATAAAGGGAAGCAAAGCTTATGTATTTAGGGGGTGGGAGGCTGTGGGGTGGGTAGGGGGATGGGAAAAAATGAGAAATTGTGTCATATACTGGTACAAATTCCCAATATTGATAGTCCCATTTTAGACAGCACCCTTCAGTAAAATCATAGATCTCTAAAATAAATAATTAAAAACGGTTAATCCCTAAGTGAGTCTCACAGCAAATAACTGGAAAATTGAAGTGCAAGAGAAAAAGCTGTAATTTTCTGGGGTCCTTGAGATGTTTGTGCTTTGATTTTCCTTTTCATTTATTATAAAACAAAAGATTTGAAAAACTCCAGTAATGTGCACAAGTTTGCTCTCTTTACAGAGATCTTCAAAATGGTTTTTCTTATGAAAAATCACAAATTCAGGTTTATGCAAAAACCTGTCAAACACAACATTTGAAGAAAAATGCAGTTTAGTAAGCTCCCGGTTCAATCTGTAAATTCTTGAATCAAGACAATAGCATGTTGTTGTTTTTTGTTGTTGTTGTTGAACTTTTTTCCCCTCCCAACTATTGTGGCAGTTTTCTGTCCCATAATAAGCTACACGTAATACTCAGTGTCGTGCAGACATTTTACACTGGACCTCTCGAAAGACAAACGTACTAGATTAGAAAGAATCCCAGAGAACTTAGAAGGACTGTGTTCTGGGATTAGTATACAAGTCTAATTTTTTAAATCTATGTATATAGTCTGGTATACTTAAATATCTTCACACTGAGTTTTATTTTATATCCTGAAAGCTGCTACTTAAGATCATTCTTAGAGGCTAATTAAGATCATGGACTCTCTTTTTCTTTTCAAAAGTTCGTGAGCACGTAACAAATCAGAGCCCCTTCTATCACCTAAATGTCCTGCTTATGCCATTAGCTTTCTTGGATTTACCTTCTAAGTGACTTGGGCTCGTACTGACTGTGGGTATTTGACTATCAAGTATCTTTGGCTTCAAAAGTCTCCCAGGCAACTGCGGCAGTTCATCTGGGTCCAGTGAAAAGTGCCCTTGAACCTTCTGGGCCGTTCACTTCCCCGTACGGTGTACTGCGTACAGCAAAGGGGGAGACACCAAAGACCGTGTAATAGGCCCTGGTGGGGCTTAGTGTGGCGGAGGGTGGGTTTCACAGAGGGCGCACGTGGACGTGGGGTCTTCAGCTGGCTGGCTCTTGGTTAAACTGTTTTAGGACTGGGGGGGTGCATGAGGAGGCTGCATCTGGAACCCTGTGCTCTGGGTTGGATTTATGCCTTCTCATGCTTCCTAGGATGGTTCTGGAGAGCCGAGCCCCTGACTCTTGCCCTGAGCACCCCAAGAGCTGCCGAGGTGCAGACCAGGTTGGCACTGCCTGCTGAAGTCTGGGTGCCTCCTCCCTGAGACCTCAGCCGCTGCCCGCACGCGCTGACCCTTGTGAATCGCTCCCTGGGATCTTGTTTCCGCCGGAACTCACTGCGGAGCCAGGAGGAATCCTGGTCCCTTAGGCTTAGAGGATAAGTTAAGTAATTACCTCCTGGACAGCTGCTAAAGCAGAGGGGAAGGAAGAGATCCAGTTCTCTGGTTTTGTGGTAGAGGAGAAATGCTCCTTTTTGGCTTGATTACAATTTTGTATTTTGTTTAAAACAAAAGGCCTGGCCCGACTTAGGCAGCCAGCGCAGTCTGAACCTCCTTTTTCTTCTTTCTTTGGTCCTTGTTTCCATAGATCATTGAACAGGGACACATGGAAGGCGATAGGAGATATATAGCCTGCAACCCTCACTAGTAGACCCCGTTCAATGGGAGCAGATCGCTGTTCTCAGCGTAGAACTTCTGTGGAAATTCTCCCTGTGACACCGCATTGAACTCTAAGTCTAGAGGGCCTCACCAGTTAACTCTGGGTCATCTTTTATTTTTTTTGAGACAGGGTCTCGCTTTGTAGTTCAGGCTGGCCCTGAGCTCACTATGGTGCCCAGGCAAGCCTCGAACTCAGCAATCCTCCTGCCTCTGCCTCCTGAGTGCTGGGATGACAGGCATGAGCCACCATGCCTGGCACTGTGGTATGTGCTATTGATGGCTGGTGGGCGTGAGTCACCACGCCCAGCATTGTGTGTGGTTACCAGGATCCAACTCAGGACCTTGCGCTTGTGAGGCAGGCACCGGAACCACTGAGCTAAATCTCTGGCCCTGGGTCATCTTCATCCTGCCATAGAAGGAAGGCTCTGCTTTCACCCCTCATCATTCTTCTCCAATCTAGTACATACCCTGTATTTGTTATATTTTGTTCTGCTGAACTACTTCCTGAGACAAAAACATTCCATGGAAATGCTGCTGTGTAGCAGATTTTGAGAATTCTGTTCTAATCTGTCCCTAACAAATTTTGGTAAGGAAATTTTACATGTATATGAAAGCATACATAGCATGAAACTTTACATAATAGTTGCCTTAGCTACCAGCCTTCCTACCAGCTGAAGTTACCATTGCAATTATCACTTTGAATCACTGGTAAAATTAACATAGATAGGATGTAATTTTATAGTAGGAAGTGTAGTTTTCAGGATGTGAAATAGTAGTAATCACTCTGAATAAATATTTGATATTTGTTTTTATAAAAGTTTTAATCCTCAAAATAGAACTCTGACCAAAATAGGGATCTACCAGGATCAATGAAGCAGGTGGCATGAGTCATATCACTGGCTTTTAATTAAACAGGATGCTGTGGCTGTTGGCGTGGACCGGGCTACACATAGGCAGTTGTAAAATTTGTTAAGCTGAAATCCAGCTGGAGAGTTCTTAATCAGATGGGCTTATTTTGATAATTTATAATCTATCTGTGTATTCAGAGCATTGATGTTATAGTTTTGATACCTAACACCACATTTTAAAAATTCAAAGAAGTATATGAATCTGAAGACTTGGGTAGTTATTTCCAAGCCAAAGGTTTTTTTTTTTTTAATGCAAAGCTAATATGTGTAATAGAGAATCAGTCTTTCACTGTATCGTTTTGTCACCATGTTTCAATAACTGAATGAATATTCAGAATTAATAAGCATAACGTTTGTACATGCTAAATACTAGTCTAAGCTCTGCACTCATTGATGGAAACCTTAAACAAATGCTTCTTTTCATCAGCTTGTTCAAAAGGCATAAACATAGCTATGATTCTGAGGCCATAATATGTAGACTGTTTAAAATAATCACTCCGTCTGGACACAGTAACTTCAAGTTATGTGATGCTGTTTTGAATAATTGGGAAAATCTGGAAAAAAACTAATTTAAAAGATATACAGATATTAATACTTTCTATGGAAAAAAGTGTAAACATTCCAGCCTATCAGGATTTTGGGGTATTTATTTTTAACTAAGTCTTCAGTTAAAATTCTAACAAGCTGCCATTTATTACTTGAAGAAATGTAGAAAATTGGTAGAAATATTTATTGAAGGATAAGTTGGTGGTAAGTCTTTCGAAAGGCTGAGAGGGGGGAGGGGGGGAGGGGCATGCCGGACGCCTCTCTCCCATAGCTGTGCTTTGTGTCTTCGTCTGAGGACGGCTCACGGAAGCCAGCCTGCTTGATTTCCGCCTCCTTCCTCATGCTCCACAGCACCGACTCTTGTAGTTTTTACCCGTCAGAGCTGTTCGGATCCACATTTGTCATATGAAAAACTGAATAGCAAAAACAAATTGCCAACATTTTCAGGAAGGACACATAAAAAAAGGAATCTTTTTTTTTTTTTTTAAACAAACCTATAGGCAAAAAGAGTTCCTGAACTGAGTGCTCTTGAGCTAGGAACAGAAGGTGCTGTGAGCAGGTGCCCTGAGCCACTGTGGCTCCTCTTGTACAGCATGCGTGATTCATTACTGTGACAAATGTCCGCCCGTCTCAGAATCAGGCGTCCGTCAAAGTGCTCCTGAATGTGCTGCCTGTTTTCCTAGACCCGCAGAGGTGGTTACAGTGCAGGGGACAAACTTTTTTTTTTTGAGAGGAAGAGCTTTCCATTTTTAAAGTCTTTAATATTTTTACTGCTACGTGTTTATAGGACACAATAATCCCATTCACTGTGGGGAGCTGGGACACAAACACATCTTAAGCCTTTTTACTTTCCTTTCCCCACCTTTCTTCTCCCCTTTCTCCAGATCTCCCCTTCCTGTCTACAAAAAATCTACCTCCCTGTTTAGAAGGACTTCCGTATCCCAGAGATAATTGGCCCCAAGTTAGGGTTTAAATCCTAAGCCACAGCTTTCCTTATTACCACTATATAAAACAGACTGGGCCCTAGGGAGTTTGGGTTTCTGTATGCACATTTTGAAATTCTTAATCTTGAAATGATTTCAAAGTTATGAAAAGTTATAATTCTCAATGATGAATATGACCATAATGTATTCCTAAAATGTACCAATAAACTTAATTTATTAAAAAACCAAACCTATAAGCATAAAGAGTTCCTGAATTGCATGCTCTTCACCCAGCTTTTGTAATTAACATTTCACCAAATTTGCTTCCTACCCATTTATCTCTGCCATTATAGGTACATATTTATAAGCATATATTTTTTTTCATGAAGTGTTTGTGATATATTATTAGACATGAGGGTGTTTTACCACTGATTCCCCTCAGTGTATATTCCTAAGCCCATCACGTTATCTTAAATATCTTACATACCCATCATACAAGATCAAAATCATGACATTAATAGCAATAAAACTAATAGACTTACTCATATTTCCCACTTAACCAATGATGATTCATTAAAGTACATAATAAGTAATTAAATAAGCCAAGAAAAACACAAAACAGATTAAAAACAACAATAACAAAAAAAACTTGTGATCTAAAATCGAATCCAGGACCATGCATTATATCCAATGGTCATAAATCTTTAGTCTCATTTACTATTTTTGGAATATATTTTTATTCATATTAACTGTACATATTCACATGGTACATTTTGACACACACAGAGAACATATAATGATCAGAGTAGTTGGCCTATCAGTCACTTCTAACATTTATAACTTTTTTTGTTAATAACCTTCAAAATCCTCCCTACTAGACATTTTGAAATGTATGTGTATTGTGGACCGCAGTGCTGCCCTACTGAACCCTCGGAGTTATCCCTCCTCCCAGCTGGGCCCCTGAGCCAATGAGCACCCTCTTTCTAACCCTCCTGTCCCTACTCCCTCTCCAAGCTGCAGTCACCGCTCTTTTGCTCGCTAATTCTATGAGCTCCGCTTTTCGGATCCAACGTATGACTAAGGACACGTGCTACTTGTTTTCTGTGCCATCATTTCATTTACCATAAGGACCGGCAGTTTCTTTTAAGCAGGAAAAGTTCCTTAAACTTTTTTTTTTTTTTTGAGACAGGGTCTCGCTTTGTAGTTCAGGCTGGCCCTGAGCTCACTATGGTGCCCAGGCAAGCCTCCGCGAACTCAGCGATCCTCCTGTCTCTGCCTCCCGAGTGCTGGGATGACAGGCGTGAGCCACCACGTCCGGCATTGTGGTATGTGGTGTTGATTGTTGGTGGGCGTGTCTCCACACCCAGCATTCTATGTGGTTACGGGGGATTGAACTCAGGACATTGCGCTTGCGAGGCAGGCGCCGGAACCACTGAGCTAACCCTCCGGCCCTAAACTTTTTTTTTTTTATCCTGCCTGTGACCTTTCGAAAGGTAGAGGCCAATTATTTTGCAATAGACCTCAGAAGGGAGGCTGTGCTCTCGGTAGGAAGGCTTGTGCCCGAGTGCTCCGTGACTGTTGTTTACTTGCATGAGGGACATCTGCCAGCCTCCTACATAGCACAGCTACCACTTCTCCCTTTTCAAGTATTAGTGGCTTTAGCGAGGTGTTTTGAGACTATCCAAATGTTCTGTATCATCTCTGATTTTTTTCTCATTAGTCAGAACATCCATTGATGCTTCTTACCTGCGTCAGTTTTTGTGATGGTGGTTGCCAGATGCTAGTACCGACCTTCTCTGAGTGACTCACTGTTGGTTAAAGAAACACATTATCTAGTCTCTAGCCCGATATGCGTTTCTGCTATTAGTCTAATCACACCCGAATGCCTTTGGTTATTTACTTCACTGGATTTTCACAACATCTTCATTAGATAGATACTGTTAAGTCCACATTTGCCCTATAAAAAAACTGGATAGTGAAAACAAATTGCCAACATCTTCAGAAAGGACACGTAAAAATGAATCTTTGAAATACCATTGGGATTATCCATAGCGAGCTCATAGCAAAAAGCTTAAAAAAGTCTAAAGCACTTAAAAATCAGTGAGAATTGTATCCAACATTGTGCCCTGATTTTTAAACTTTGGGCGTAGAGACCAAGGAAAGAGACAAGGTTCTACCTTACCGTAAACTTTGAGAAAGGAGAGGTGAGTGAATGAAACTTCTTACTGTCCTTGGTCAGCTTGGAGAGAAGCCCAAAATAGTACATGTTAAAGGAAAAATGTAGAAAACCTCTGAGAAATACGAGCCTCAGTGTTTCTCCTGAACTGAGAAGAGCAGCAGATGTGGAATGAGAAGAACTAGAAACACCAAAATTAATCTCTATTTTAGCAAAGAAGAGGGATTTTGCAGGTCGGAAAACAAGAGGAAGCCAGACACAGAGCTTAAGTAGCAGAGATGCAAGGGTGAAATGTGGGAAGATAGCCAAGTCTTTCCTGCCTGATGTAGCTGGGTGACTCCGGACCGTTGCCTACGCATCGCTTCTTTTCCACGCATGTCATCTCAGGGTGCAAACCGGAAATGGGTTAAGTGGACCTCTGGAGCAGACTGTGTACTTTATGGCTCTGCTGAGCTTTGGGAAAGGTCCACTGT